>JAGDQP010011811.1:11817-24979 GCA_022664845.1 Lepisma saccharinum
CTCTCTCTCTCTCTCTCTCTCTCTCTCTCTCTCTCTCTCTCTCAGCAAGATAACAGTACAGATGTAACTTAATCAACGCTGGCACCAGCTACCAATAGCATAACCAAACAGTACAAGAAGTTATCAACTTCTAAAATTTCAATTTAAAGGGCGGAATACAAGTGGAATTTGGCAACATAGGCACCAGCGAGGGTGGGAAAGTGACGATACAACAACCCTGTCAACATGTGTTAGTCGTAAAGTCCAGGGTTCAGAGGACATCTGTTGTAGTGGAATTCCAAGAAAAAAAGGCGCTAAGGCCGTTCGCCAACTTATACTGAAGGGGGCAAGCGACAAAGTGGTCACACTCTAAGTGTTATAAGACCTAATGTTTCAGTAGTGGACTATAAAGAACTCGCCTGCAAATTTCAAACTTGGGTTCAAGCTTTGCGGAGAGAAAAATTATCAGTTACCTAATCCCTTCATTAGTGGTTTTTCTTTATATTGCTTTCAAATATAATATTTTTACCTGGCAACGCTGAACCTGTTAAATAACAGTTAGCCCTTACCAAACCAGCTCCCCTTCCTCGCGAGGAATCTCTAGATAAAACACAGAAGCGACTCCAGCGTTACAAGGGCACAAGTCAACTAGTCCGCCTCTAACATGTAAACTTATCTTAAGCTTGATATCGCCGTTTTTAAGACAGAAGGGCATAAGTTACATTTACTCAATCTTACAGTAGAAGGTTCTTTTGACGTGAAAGAAGTTTTTTTTTTGTTTTAGAAATTTGCAGTTATTTAAATCTTTGTTATATTTTAGCTTTAGCTACTAATATTTTGTTCATAGTTGTTCATAAAAGTCATTTGTCACCTATTTCCGCATTGGTACAAAATTACGTAATATTGCACTGACGCCCTTTGCTTTAAAGGCGACGATATTACCTTTGATATTGTAACGTCTTCAAATTATCCCTGTTGCTTACTTATATAAGATTATCACTAATGCCTCGGCTATGGTCATGGGATAATCCGTTGAGCTGAAAATGAATATAAGATTAGTAGTTTGTAACGTCAACCTAAAAGTGATATTGAATTTCTGACCAACCTGGCTTAAGATAGGTCGGAAAGAACCCAAGGTACAGTACAACCCCGTTATCTCGGTCCTCTTTAACTCGGATGTCCGGACGGAAATTACTTGCAGCGACAGGCGGATACTACACCGACCGAACTTCTCATGCTAGGTGTGAGATCTCGCTGCACGCAAGCATTATTCAAAACTAAAACAGGAGAAACTCACGAGCCTTTTCTCCAATAAGTAAACTTTTCAATGTGTGTTGCGGTGCAGCCATAAATGTACTACTGTATCCTATAAGTACAGTATTTTTTTCATTAAAAGGCGATTTTATATACTATTAGTTATGTTTTTCTTCACTTTACCGATTTTTCGTTACAATCTTCGGTAACCCGGATTTTCGTTATCTCGTACCGGCCTCGGTCCCAATAGATCCGACTTAACGAGGTTCTACTGTAAAAGAATACCTCCGAAATACTTGGTTAAAGATAAATCGGAATACGAGGAAAAAGAAATCCAGAAATACCTGCTTGAAGATAAATTAGGATAAAGGAAGGAAAAGGGAATCCGATAAAGCAAACCACAATGGACTTTAAATAACCGCTTTTATTCAAGCCTACCTGGATGAAGATAGCCTTGGATAGTATTTGAGGTCACCTAACTTCAGATAGCTCCAAACAGCTTGGCCCGAAGGCCAAGTACAAGTGAAGTAACCTCGTTTGGAGAGGCCTTATATATTCCTTCCTCGGGGAAATTCGTTAAACATCGTTGGCCTTCGTTACAACAAAATAGTTCCAAATGTCAAGATTTAACATTAGTTGACTGGTTTTATTTTCTATCATTATTTTCTATCTCGTATGTTCTGTCTTGTCCATAATTTATGGATCTTCAATATTCGATTTCAGCTTACAATGTTACATACATTACCATATTCATAATGTATAAAATACAAAGCTTTCATGCAGCTATACATTCTACAGTTCCCACATAAATCAGAACCAAAAAACATTAGGCTAATTATTGACAGATTAAAACGGCAAATCCAAAGACGGGTTAGATATTCATATTTTAAACGTTCAGATTTATAAAGCTATACAAATCAATAAAGGGGAGGCATATACACTTAGTGTTTATATGAATTAAATATGCGTCATGCACATGACGTCACAATATTGATTAACTGAAATTGCCTTGATACCACAAAGATTTCAATAATGACATTACATTGATTTTTCACTTGCTTGATTTGACTTGATTCGACAAGTTTATTTAAAGCTTTTATATTGGCTCGATTTTCGTTTTTCCTGAACTTTGCAAATTTGACATAAGCATACTGCAAGCTATAGTGACGAGTGGAAATTACGTAATCAAGATTTTATACAAACTAAATACACTTTCATGATACAGTTCTTCACTCGACATATCAAGCTTGAGCTAAGCATGCTTTGCTATTGGAATCTACGTATATGCAAATGTAGTAACTTTACAAAAATGTAACGCATGACCCGTTATATGAAGTTTATTCATGAGTTAACGGGTTTCTCTACAATTTCTTATTGTCATGTCTTTTATAAATTCTTCTGGTTCTGACAATATCTTAAGAGCTAATGTGCGAGAGGGCGATTTGAGAACATAACCCAATAATAGGAAACAACAAGAGATACTTGAGTGGGCGATTTGGGAAAATAAAGATAACGGGAAGAAAGAAAAATGAAAAAATAAGTAAAAGAAATAAAAGAAAAAGAAAGAAATAGAAAATTAACGAAATAAATATAGAAAAGAAGAGCGGAAGAAATAAATAAATAAAAAGAAAAAGAAAGGAAGAAAGAGAAAAAATAAAAATAAAGAAGGGAATAAATTTAAAGAAAGAAGAAAATATATCAGAAAGAAGAAAAGAAAAAGGGAAAAGTAAAAAGAAGGAAAGAAGAAAAGAAATCGAACATAAAAAGAAAAGAAAGAAAAATAAAGCAAGGAAGAAAACTAAAAGAAGGAGTGAAGTAAGAAAGGAAAAAAGAAGGAGCAAAAGGAAATAAGGAAGAAAGAAAAGGAAAGAACAAATATGAAAGGAAAGAAAGAAACAAAAGAGAAAGAGGAAATGCGAGAGTAGGATAGCTATGGAAAGAGAAAGGCATGAAGAGATAAAGAGGCAAATGAGGGGGATCAAGGGGAAGTGGTAAACAAAAATGAATTCAGAAAAGGTTAATGATTTCATTGCATATTCATTGTATGTGTGTATGTGTATGTGTGTGTGTGTGTGTGTAACAGAGAAAGAGAGAGAGAGAGATAAAGACAGGCATACAGAAAGTCACAGGGCGATTCTTTTCATTTAACATTTCTTTATCTGGAGGTAACAGTCGAGAGAGGACGAACACTGTTTGACATGATAAAGCTTCCGAATCCTATTTCACACACTCAATCAGACCTACACAAACACACACACACATGCTTCCATAAATTGATATATGTATTCATCATACCCACGCATATAATGAGCGCAAGTCCGAAAAGAATATATAAAAAAAAAGAAAGAAAAGCCCACACAAGCACCACTCACGTCGACTCTTCGGTCCTGAATCAATTGCTTTCATTCCCGTGCTGCCATGCTGGCAGGACAAACAATTCCCTTGGGATGGAAAAAAGAGATAAAAGTGACTGAAATAGTCCAGGTTTTTAAGCTTCAATCTCGAAGCTGGATGGGTGTTAGTCCTATGCGTGTGTAACAAAGAGAGAGAGAGAGAGACTTTGTTTGCTAACACTTTGTTCTAAAGGAGACAGATAGGCTTGGAAGTGGAGAAAAATAACTTGTGGTTGTTTATATAAATAGGGACATTCTTGGCCTTTGGGCAACCCTTTGTTGTGTTAATTCTTTATTCATATACAGTAGTTGGAAAGAGGTCCGCTGATCGGCGTTATTTTCACGAGTATGCTAAATGAGAAATTGCAAATCCAAATTCATTTCGAAAGGGCTAAAAATATAAAGGCTGATAGAGTGAAGTGGGTGTGTGCAAATATTTAGGGTGAATTCCTTATACCAAAACAAAACAAAAGTTCCTTTCAAGAAATTCAAAATTATGCGTAATTTTAGAGCTACAGGAACTCCAAATTTAGGCTGTGTCGTTACAAATGACGTCATATCTCGACACATAATGACGTGTCGCCTTAGTCAATGATACTCGAAGAAGTACCCGATACAACAATTTAAGCAATGGTTTGATTGATTACATTTATGGCCTTTAGGCATTTAACGCTAAGGCCGGGATAAGGGAAGGTTTCGCGAAGGTGTCGGCCAGGACCTATGTTGAATGTGCCATCCCAGCATTTGCCTGGTGTGACTGACGAAAAAAAACCGGAAAAAAGTTTAATAGGGCAAGCATGGGACAGACGCAATTGGGTGTGAAAGGAGAAACACGTGAGCATGCGACAGCAACTAGTTATTTGAGTGAGAGGTGCACACATGTTTAATTATCAGTTGAATGCAACGTAAAATGGTGCTAACGATAAAATAGCATTATTGAGTGTTATGCGAAGCGCAATTCATGGAAAACGTGTGGTGAACTGTTTGCACAAGACTTTAAGAATGGAAGTGTGTTGTCAAAACCTCCAGCAAAATCTGCAATACAAAACTTAGTGGCAAAGTGGTGCAAAACGGGCTCTGTAGCGAATAAAAACCGTAACTATCCAAAACGAGTTCAAACACCAGAGAACGCTGCTCAAGTGAATGATAGCCCGCAAAAAGAAGTCCGGCAAAATCTCAACGCCGCGCCGGTTCTCTGTGCAAGTGGGAATTAAAGAGATCTTCATGTCAGAACACTATAAAAAAGAACCTGCATCTTTATCCTTACAAAATTTCGATTGTGTATCAGTTAAACCTTTCAGACAAACTTACACGTGTTAAGTTCTGCCGGTGGTCTCTGAATAAAGTGGATTCAGGACTTTTGGATCCTCAGTTTTTCATTTCTTCAGATGAGGCCTGGTTCAGCCTGTCCGTGTATGTGAACTCACAGAACACGCGCCATTTTATGCATCAGCAAGTCCTCATCAGTACGTTCAACAGCCGTTGCATATTCTTAAGATTGGTGTTTGGTGCGCAATGTCCGGTTTCTGAATCATAAAATGATTCTTTTACCAATTTGTTAATGGTCACCGCCGGTATGTCCAGAATCAGTTTAATGCATTATAGAAGATGAACGACTGTATGGATATTTTCAGCATGATGAAACAACAGCACACACCACACTTGTAACCTTATCACGAGTTTATGAGGTGGTCGGGGAGGAGAGGACAGTCAGTAGAGGCAGTAAAATCTGCTAGCCATCACGATCGCCTCTATATCTCTGTGATTTTACCTGTGGGGCAAGGTGAAGGGTCAGGTGTACTGAAACACCCCACACACTGGAAGAGTGGCAGGAAAACATTGACAATGTTATTGCTGCCATCTCTCAGGCAGAGCTGCTACGCGTGCCTCACAGTTTGATTAATCGAGCACAGCGCTGCTTCGACGCCAACGGTGGCCATTTCCATTATCATCTGTAAAGAACAGTTCTCCCGTTCATTAACAAGGGTAAATTTTAGTGTCAGAATTATAAACATTTTCCGCTAGTTTTGTTTCGGCCACATATCAAAGTTTGTTGAAGTTATACAGAATATGAAGGCAAGCTATCTGAATTTTATATGAATTTTTGAAAATAAAAAAATATCATATTTCATGAATATCCTAATTAGGAAATAACTTCAGACAGAAATCTCGTACCATCAATAGATGACGAACCTCAGCGTGCCGAAGGTTTTAGGTGGGTAGTTTGGAGAGGGTTCCAATCCCATTGATACAACTCCACTTCCAACAATGCATTGTTTATGATTTATCACGAAATGAAATAGATTTTTGGCTCGAAGTTCGGGTCCCGTATCGTGAAAACGGCGCGATTTTCTAGAAGGTTCCACATATTGCGTTGCACCATGTATATTCTCTTAGGGTAGAAAAAGTTGTTAGCGTCAGAAAATTTACCATGAAACTTACCGCAACTTCAAAATGGCTTCTTTGAATGTATTTATTGGCCTTTAAGCATAAGCTGAAGGTACCATGCCAACAATTGCCGGTGTAGCTGAGGAAAAATTCGATGGGAAAACTTCAGTGAGGATGGTCGGAAGCAGGAATCGAACCCAGGACCTCCCCAACGCTGTACAAACTGAGCAACCGCCTTTCAGTCAAAATGATTTGTGTAATCTGTACATTCTAATAAAGAAAAAAATGATAATTGATAGATATCGTAATTGTAATGAAAACAGTGCCGACCACGAATGGTATCAAAACAGCAACAGTTCGTGTTACGAATATTCTTAAAGAAAGCCAGGGCTTCAGTTATTTCTATACATGGAGCTCTTACCCGGTTTTGTTAGGCACGTTGTTTCTCTTGTTTGAGTTATATTCATATTTTCTCTTCCAAAATTCTCTTTCAACATCAGCCACGTCATTAATCAGACTCAGAAAAAGACTGAAAACAAATAATTTGGTCTCCCGAGCTCCTTCTCTTCTGCGAAACTTTCTTTCGGCTTCTTCTTTCGTCCGCATAGGACATGATTCGAATATTGAATTGTTGTTTTTCTCTTTACTTACATATCTTATTGATACAGAACTTTGTCTCTTCTCTTTTTTTTTGCTTTTTTCTTTTCTCATTCAACATTTCTTTTGTTTTTCTTCTTTGTTTCTTTTTGTTGCATTGCATATTCTCTTTTGGATCTATTTCATTATAGTGCTACAAACCCATATTACTGTAGTTGACATATTAGAGGTGCTTATTAAAGGTGTGACATATAATTGGAGACGTGTATTTTAATATCCTCAAAGCAGTCTTTTATTATGATATAATCACTTACAAGGAGGGCTTTCTAAGTACAACACGCCGATTTTGATCACTTTGTTCTGATGTGTAGAATATTTGCACATTCAGCCACATATATTTTATATATATATATATATATAAATATCAATGTATAACTAGTGAAACAGACACCTAAAAGTGGGGAACTGCACATCTTTACGTTGAAACACTGAAATATTTTCAAGAACTAAACGCTTCAGTACAAATAGACAACATAAAAAAATTACATACATCATAAGCAATTTGATGGAATATAACGTATCCATGTGAAAACGAAGGTTATCAGACACGGATCTTAACAAATGCAACGAGGACTTAGGAAAACGATAAACTGATGTGGGGTAGCTGGAAATAGTAGCAAGTAGATTCAAAAAACTATCGCTAGGTAGCAGCAATTTGATGATATTTAGGGTACAGCGTCACGCAAGAAGAGTCCAATTCGAAAATGACCACCGTGATCGAAGGAGTGTACATTCGAAGGTCAGCGTATTGTTGTGCGATTCTGCAAGAGAGGTCGGAAAAATGTACGACCCAGTTTTGCTCTGCTTTCTGCGCTAAACTCCTCTCGCTGTAAACAGGAAACATTTCGTTCTGAATATCTTTTGTAGAAAGTCCTTTGAGCTTACAAAACACCGCACAATAGCATTACAGTCTTAGAACGTACAATCGTCGAGCGCTGAAGCCACGTTTACACTGGACTCCGTAGGAGCGCGATTGTTAATTGGATATCGTCAAACTGCTGCCAGTTCGTGATTTATTTAATAACCTTCTTCTAACAGCCACAAAGTAATATTTAATGTAATGTACGTTTGTAGAGTAGGAGAAACTATATAAAGTGCACCCAACCTTTTCTCCTTGTGTACCACTAAACAAGAACAATGAAGTCCGACGAAGCACCTAGAGATATAAATTGCAATTAATATATGTTTCAATTAATATTAATTAATATATGCTTTTATTTCTAGCTTACTATTGTACTGCTTTATAACAAATACTTGAAACTTTGCATATGACTAAATATACAGATAATTCACAGGCATACTCAATCCACTACTGGATGAGACCTCTCCCGGAGGAAGGAGTTGTTCTACTGCTCCCATGCTGACCAGACATGATGGGAGAGGAGAGCCGAAGCTCTCAACTGTGATCGCCACTGTCTTTTATTCACAGCAGCTCCCCAATTGCATCACGATGCTGGGTGGGCACCGTTCCAGACCCTCTCGCTTTGGATATAAATTCTCTTGGCAGAGCCGGGAATCGAACTCCGGACCCCACTATCAGCAGTCAGCGACGGTAATCACTAGACCAGCAGAGTGGTCTATATATATTTGCAGATAGCAGGTTTTTAAAGGAAAAATATTTAAAGAAGAGAAATGTAGTATGAAAGTATGAAAACACTTCTCTCAAATGGAAACGTAATATCGACTTTGCTTTTCATTACGTTTACTGCTGTCTCTATTCAAATTTATAATATTGTAATGTTGGACTATCTCAGAACTAATAAGATGGTTGAGCCTGCTTTGTTAGACTTCTAATATCTGAACTAGTTGCTGAAAGTTTCAATCTCAAGTCAGGCTCAACATAAAGTTTGTTTCGTTATTTATTCTTCTAATTCATCACAGATGAAAACACACATTTACGAAGGTAAGTTGTAGTGAGAGACAGAAGAAACCTAACTGCTTTCTCAGTTAATGGTGGGTACTCCTTATTGGCTTGGGAACTAGAAATCTAGAAGATTGTTTCTAGAAAAGTCTGATTTCAGGCCTGAATCACATGTAAACTCTATCAGTTCTTCTTCTTCTCGAGAAAACAAATGCAACAACGTTTCCTTGACGTGTGTATAGTAAAGTAAAGCCGAGTAAATACTAGAAAAGTACAAGTAAATAAAAGAACACCAGATTACACAAGCAAATGTAATCTTTACTATCAGCTGCAGTCATGTACTTGTATTATAGAAATCTGCCCTGAGCAGCTCTGACAAGAATATCAATTGAGGTAGAACGTAAGTTCTCAGCAATAAGCAATTTTCACAACGCAAAATCAATACAACACACATTATCATAAGAAAATACATACTTATACGAGTTTTATTTCTCCATTTCCATAGGAATACTTAACAGCAATTAGTTCCCAGAAAAGACAATATATATTAGATACAGAGTAAATATTTCCGTTGTATTCTTTAAGAAAACCTTCAACACTGTATGTTTATACATTTGGTCCTGAAAAACAGATGAGTCATATCAATAGTGTAGATAGATCGATTTCAATATCAAAGTTTATAGAACAATCGATTCCATAATGTTGCCTTATATTACAGCAATGTGAAAAGGATATTTTTGTTCAAAGTTCTGAGTAGATCTTCTGTGAAATAACTCTTAAACTCATTTATCAAATGCTGCAATGTTCAAGTATCTCAGAAATTACATCAGGACTGAGATGAATTTAATTTTCCTCAATAAAGCTTTCAAGAAAACGAAATATTGACGATTTCTTAATAAATTCTTCATTGCTAATTCAATTTTCTTAACTAATCTTTTGATATTATCAGGTACTAAAACAAAGTAGTGATACTTCGGAAACTCTTGTTTAATTCAGTAGGTCTCTCTCAGTAAAATACTATGTATCTATCACAGACGTTACTCTCATAAATGATGAACATTTATACTGGCTGTGTACTTTTGAAATCAGACAATATTAAATATCCTGAGTTTAATACTTTTTATAAACTTTATGGCGTACGACATAACAGTCTTCCGAGTATCACAGGTGGTACGCGTACCACAGTTTGAAAACCCCTGATATCGTGAATTATTTATGTTTTTGGTTTTCACTAAAACGTAATACAGATTCGAAACATACGTCGCTACTCTGGATCAGATGAAAAGCCTTGAGAAACATTGCTGTAATAAATCAAACCAAATGACCATCGTATACGTGCAATATACAAAGATTTGTGCAAAGTCCTCACTGTATAATCACTGGACGTCTAGAGTCCAGCTTCGTAGCAGCTTCTCTGGAGGTCTGAGGCCAGCTTCGTAGCAGCTTCTTTGGAGGTCTAGAGTCAAGCTTCGTAGCAGCTTCTTTGGACGTCTAGAGTCCAGCTTCGTAGCAGCTTCTTTGGAGGTCTAGAGTCCAACTTCGTAGCAGCTTCTTTGGACGTCTAGAGTCAAGCTTCGTAGCAGCTTCTTTGGACGTCTAGAGTCCAGCTTCGTAGCAGCTTCTTTGGAGGTCTAGAGTCCAGCTTCGTAGCAGCTTCTTTGGAGGTCTAGAGTCCAGCTTCGTAGCAGCTTCTTTGGAGGTCTAGAGTCCAGCTTCGTAGCAGCTTCTTTGGAGGTCTGGAGTCCAGCTTCGTAGCAGCTTCTTTGGAGGTCTAGAGTCCAGCTTCGTAGCAGCTTCTTTGGAGGTCTAGAGTCCAGCTTCGTAGCAGCTTCTTTGGACGTCTAGAGTCCAGCTTCGTAGCAGCTTCTTTGGAGGTCTAGAGTCCAGCTTCGTAGCAGCTTCTTTGGAGGTCTAGAGTTCAGCTTCGTAGCAGCTTCTTTGGACGTCTAGAGTCCAGCTTCGTAGCAGCTTCTTTGGACGTCTAGAGTCTGTTGCTTACATTTAGAAAACGTTAAAGATTTTTGAATTTTGGGGAAATTTTAGTCACTAAGGACTTCAGTTTCTATATTGAATAACTAAGCTCTTAAGTTTAACATTTCATAATTTCAAGTTCTTCTAGTAACATTTGGATATTCTTCTCGAATTCTGAAAGTATTTTATTTATGTTGACAGATAGTATGCTGATTTGTGCTGGCAGAATTTTTTTAAACGATTTGCTTAATTTGGAGCTAATCTTAGTACATAGTGGTGTTGCAATACCACATTATTTTTTCTGGAATTTTTATTTTCACTAAAATAAGCTTCTTTGCTACACAGCCCATATCACCCTTTAGCCTTCCATGTGACTTTTGTTTTTAAAAAAGACGCCACATGACTAAGCCAATGAGTCCCATTGAAAGTTTAAATAACTTTCGAGATCCAAGTCCGCTACTTCTTAAATCAAGTAGTTCCGTAGTTGTTATTACGATTCTAGGTGTAGTACATTGGGAACTCTCACCAAGATAAAACCCGAGACGCTTGCACTGAGAAAGAGAGCATTAATCACTGGATGAATCAAGAGTCCAATATTATTTTTATTATTGGTCTTATTTTTCAATATATTCATTCAACGTATCCATAACGTTTTATTATCATTCAATGTATCCATAACGATTTTATACAATAAAAAATAAAATTTTATTCTTTATTGTATTTCATATTCAAATTTGTCAATTGTTTTACGTCAAAATTTGGTTTAAAGGATTAGTGCAAACAAACAAACAAACTTCACACAGAAAAAGAAACTTAATATGCGCCTCTCGAAGATGGTATAACACGGGAATATTTACATTTTTATTATGGACTAGTAATGACAGACAAGTTATATAGACAAATTTAAGACATTCTGGTATGTTGGTATATTACAACGTATCTTGTTGATACTGTAAACTTGAGTAGAAAAAAGGGGGAGATCTTTTCTACTGCAAAATGTAAACGTAAAGCTGGTTTAGAAAGAGGATAATGTACTGCTACTTAGAATTCTTCCTCTTATATAAAGTAGGCTAATACCTTTCAAGTAGATGAGGACCGATAATAATTTCTTAGAGGCGTAAAAGAGGGAAGAAGCCGGCGTGGAAGATAATCGTGGAAGGAGATGGTTAAGCTTACATTCTTTTGCCTTTCATGCAAGATTAAGCTTCCGATTGGCCCCGAAGTGCCCCAGGAGTAATTAACCAATAGAATTCCCATGTGGTAATAGCCAATTAGCGAAACAAGTTAGAGAGAGGAAGAGAGAGAGAGAAAAGGGGAGAAAGTAGGTAAGTAGCTGAAGAAAACGTTGTTTTACTACAAGAGAGAAAATTAAGAAAATGTGAAAATAAAGTTCATCCTTGGCTGGGAGAAAATCTTACTAGGCAACAGTAGAAAATATTACAAATATGATTAGAAAGAAAAAATGAAATAAACCCTTTGAGAAAGAAAATGAGGTTTAAGATCAATCAATCTTGTTCATCCAAAGAAAAATCTTCATATCTCTCTTTTCTTTCTTTCTTTCTTTCTTTCTTTCTTTCTTTCTCTCTCTCCCTCTCTCTGTCTGTCTGTGTGTGTGCGCTCCGGCATTCCTTCATTATTTTAGTTGAAATGTTGAAAAATTACTTCCTCTCGTTGAAATTTATAATTCAGAACATTTTCTTTCTGTTCAAGTTATTATAAGAAAAGAAACTTCTCTAATTACTACTTTTGTTGGACAGAATCAAACAGCGATTTTCTAATTTTGTGGAACGTGGAGGTAGAAAGACACAGAGAAGAAAGCCAGAAAGAGCTGGAACAAGATAAATGATCAGGATGTGGATTAGGTCTTCAGTCTTGAATGATATAAAAATTATCCTACGGGTAAAGAAAAAAGATTTGAAATTTTATTATCTTTAATTGTATCTAAAGTACTTGTAAACTTAATACAAGGTTTGGAGCCCCATCCCTATCTTCACTGGCCGAGGTTTTGGTGCTTTTTCTTAATCAGTTACACCCGGCAAATACCCAGATAGTGCCTGAACTAAGACCCTTTCCGTTACCTCCCCAGCCCTGTGCTTGGAAGAGTGACCACTGCAAGCAGATTCAGACTTACTTCTTGTTAAACTTCAGACTTGCTTTTTCATTCGAGTCTAAAATTGCCAGGACTTTTTCCTTTCATTAGGGTTCTCCGTTGTACGATTTCATAATAATCCTTCAATAAAAGTGGATACAGAGAAACAGAATTCAGATGTTGGTTTAGCTATGTCTATACATTGAACTTTTTTTTTATCTTTTCATTTTGTTTCTTTCCATCGTTCAAAGAATTTACGCTAGAGTCTCAATTAAAACAAAAAGAGAGACACTGACTTCAGATTTTATATAAGGGACTTCTAATCGAATTCATCTGGCCGCTTTGAATCTGATAATTTTGAAACTTGCAGGTCCTTTTATCAGAATTTAGCTTTTCCTATGTTATTCGCCTTCGACCTGTCTTTACTGTATTCTAGTTATCCGAACAAAAACACCAGAGGTGCAAAAAGTGGAGCCAAGTTCTTTAGCCCTAAAAAGGTGTGAAATGGGAGACGGATGAGCCAAGTTCCTTGGTGACAGCATGTAACAGGAACAAAGGAACTTGGCGCGA
>JAGDQP010011811.1:29979-43385 GCA_022664845.1 Lepisma saccharinum
TGTATGAATGTTGAAGGCCTAATTCCGAAGAAATGGGAATTGAATTTAATTTAATTTTTATTTAAGGTTTTTTGGCAACTTTGGCTCAGGCCGAAGAAAGTAAAATGTTAAACAGAAAGTTATCAACAAATGTTATAACTATATTGCAACAGTTTACTAAATGCATATCGTGAGAAAATAATAAATTTCCTCGAAGAATTATATCTGAAAATATGTAACATCTTACTGGATTTCTCCAAAGGCAAATAGGGGGGGGGGGGATTTTTCAGGATCAATTTTAACAGTAAAAAATTTAAAGTTATACTCAAAATTTTGGAGGGGGTGACCCCTCTATCGGGGTATGAGAAAGGGCAGAACCCTATGTGACATATCAAATCAAGGCACTTCTGTTGTTGCGGTTTGAAAATCTTAATGTAGTAAAATAATAATAATAATACACAAGTGAAGACGCGAAAGTAGATATTCTAGGACAGCAATTCAAACAGATATCTGCATTCGGTAGGTCCGGGGTCGATATATATGGCGTGCCTGAAGTTTTTCCGTGTTTTGTTGTTGTACCAGGTAAATACGGGGATGATATTTTGAAACTAGGCCACCTGTGGTCGACTCCCTCACCTATCACTCAGATATCTGCAGACTCTAAAAATTTAAATTAATCAGGTAGCAAGTCATGGTCACATCTCTAGGGGTTTCCTTGCTGCTGTGTAGATAATCCCTAAGCATAGCGCTAAAATATCTCGTGAGACTACTATTATAAATTGTACTAAGCTTGTCTCTGGACTTTTTTTTCTGTAAGAACTATGGTAGCCGGCTGGTCGGATACAATCTTGTACTCAGGTTAGGTAAATTTACTTTCAAAACGGTAAAGTTTTTTTTTAATCCCATCTGCGACCTTGTACATGTAAACTTTATTGATACGATGGTGGACCGTTTATCGTAACTCCGGAACTTTTTGACTTAGTTTATTTTCTTGTTGTTTAAATTCTCACATTAGGGTAACTGGTTAATTTAATCTAGTTTTCATTAATCTTGATTACACTAGGTTAGGTAAAGTTTGATTGAAGCATGCTTACCCTAAAGCGGATTTGTTCCCGAGAGAATAAAACAGTGGGGTTAATATTCCGAGAGTACTCGGTCAGATTTTTTTTGTTATTTTCAACGTTATCAAATTTAATGTAACCTGAAGAGAAGCTGACACGAGCGGATCATCCATTTACTCCTAAACCAAGTACTTTCCTTTTCTTATATGTCTACATGCTATCGTTGGCATGAGGTTTATATTAATTCGTAAATTTATCGACGTGGTTTTTCTACCGTGTACAAAATCCAATAATACCGTTTCTCATTAGATACGACAACGCCAAGAACGTGATGCAACCTTTACATAACAAAAGTAATTTGTTTGGGGGTGTACTCGATTATAATCACTGCACGACCCTAATATTCTTAACTTTTTCATGCAATCATGTCTTTCATATTCTCGCTTGAGATTCAACACGCTACGTTAAAGCAAGGTTAGGCTAGATTACATCAAATACGAAAAAGTTAAAAGAGTACAAGGGCCCTGAAGTGTTTACAATAGAGCAGCTCCGTGATAGGTTACATTACCTGGTCCGCACTATACATAACATTACACTCTTTTAATTCATGTGTACGAAGTTACGCATGGGTAATTAACAAAGGTTAAGTTGCTTGCGTAAGGGATAAATGTATCCCTATTATTTAGGATAAAATTTACTTTTGAGACCCCAGGTTCCGCCAGCTATTAAGACATATGTACGGTCTCTACGTCATTCCCTTCCAAATAATTTAAACTGACACTTCTATAAAACCTACTGACAACCAGAAATTTATAAAGTATTATGAAAATCGTTAAATACGCACTCGTTTATCCACAGATGCGGAACTATATGAATGCTTTGTATGGCGCGTATTTATGCTTCAAAATCACGGACTACAGTGTCGAAAGAGCAAGGACAGGTTAGAGAAATGTAATGTGAGATATTTTTATTACACGCTATGCACATTGCATTTAACACTCCAACGTACTTTCCGCTCTTTCACTCTCATTTCATAATTTGAAACTGTTTTATTTTGCGTTTCAACTCTTCCACACGCTTTGCAAACATTACATTTCTTCTGTAAATTTTACACATTTAGGACCCCAAAGTAAAATTTGTCCATTATTTCTAATGAAACTGATCTGAAATCAGTTATGTATCGCGTGGGAAAAATCACCGTAAGTCATAACAACTGGTTTCCACAAACGATTGCATTTATTAGCGGAAATTTATAGAACTATTAAGAAAAGCTGATTAACGGTTTAAAAAAAACTAAAACACACACACATTTAATATCTTCAAATGAACACATTACATTTTCCTTTTTCAAATATGGCTTCTAGCCGCACAAACGGTGGATACGTTACATCCAAGTGTACACAAGATGTGCCGTCGATACACACCCTTCATTACGCCCTACGCCGCTCAATTCGGATAGCAAGAACGGCGCATCAAACGGTACAACGGCATAATCAAGGGTGCTAAATGGTGGATTCGGATGAACCTTTAGTTCCAATCATGGCGCTCTGGACATTAGAGCATCGTGTGTTTCCACACGACGTCTCATAAAATGATGAGTCGATTCCTTTTGTGGCAGTTGCCTCAAGTTCTGAGTGTACGAAACAAAGACCACACGCATTAGACGATCTTAAGGACGCCATTCGTCAGCAAGTATCACTGATTAACCAAGAACTTTCGGAGAAGGTATAAATAAATTAATTTCAAAGAGCGAGTCAACATTTGCATTCGACAAAAATCGTCGTTTTTTAAGTGACACTCTTTTCATACATAATATACTTCAAATGACGTGTCATATGTATTCTTATATTATGGTAAATTCATTTTGCACTACATATTACTGGAGTTCTAACCGTCCGTTTTCTGTGACGTACCCTGTATCATAAAATTATTCTGTTTCTTTTGAATAAGCTTGCTGACATCTTGCAAATTACCCCATCGAGCAAAATTGAAACTTATTTTGCCATTATATTCATAAGGGAAATTTATAATGAAACTAGCTGATTTCCCTCCGCTCATACGGGATGCAGACGTTCACTCCCTCTCCCCTCCCCCCAGTAGCACACACACTTTAAAAATACTTGGATTAAATGTTAGAACCGAAACGTTACGTTAACGTTGTAAATGTGCCGAAATGTCCACCTGTTCAACGGTTTATTCGACGTTGAATAATGGGTCAGAAGAAACGACTAAGAAACGGGTTCAACTGACCAAAACAGAACATGGTTGCTGTCTATTGACATTATATCCGTTGCTTTCATCATGATATACGGTGTTAATTTTCCAACAGTAAATTATCCAACCGCTGCTGTGAGGTTCGAACCAGGTACGTTCCGCACTTGTCGTTAGTAGCTCGACACGTTGACTCCTCATCCATGGATCCACTTTTTTTAAAAAAAAATCATTATTTATTGCAAGAAATCAAAATACAAAATATTATATAACAGAACTAATATAAACGGTTCTCTATTTTCATTTTCAAACAAAATGAAACACAAAAAAGGAAGTAAAAGATCTCGTTTAATGAGACTAAAATTAGTCTAATGCTTTGTAATACACCTTGAGAATCACTACTCTGTGACGGTATTTGTAGTCATTGGCAGTCAAGAACGTCATTTCTCTATCTTGTAAGAATAAGAATAAAGCATACTTTCCTTCTTTCCTTGTTATGTGCATGTTTTCCTTCTTTAACACTTTGACCCTCACTGTACTATTAAATTTGCAATTTGTATTTCTCAATAAGTGTAATATGTCGCCTTAGAAAAACGCATATCAAGCGAAATCTATGCCATAGTTGAAAACACTTCATATTATCACCCTATTAACGAAATCAAATTTTGGTTGAAATATAGTTTAAAATTAAATCTGTTTTCAACATGCAAATGAAGAACATGAGAAATGTAGGTAATTTTATTGTATTCACTTTTAAGAACAATTTGTATGCAATTAACTTGGAAAGACAATTTAGAGCACAGTCCAATATAATAGTCATATTTTAATGTCCTATCAACGAAATCAAATTTTATTTGGAATATAGGTTGGAATTCAACGTGTTTTCAACATGCAAAAGAGAATACAAAATAATAGTTAATGGAATTCAAATAGCTTTTAATTACAAATGTTATTCCACTAAATTAGAAGAATTCCATGAAACGAAATCTAAACAATACCTGCAAATAATAGTTGACTTCACTTTGAATCAACATCTTTTCAACAATATCAAGTCTATGTTGAAATATGATTTAAAATTAAACATACTTTTTCAAACGATAACGTTTAATGAACGAACTAAACAAAAAATCAACGTCTAAAACACGTTTGTGTGTTACTGGTACCCCTTCCGGGGTGTCGAATCGAAAAACTAAGACAGTCGTTGCTAATTAATTGATAGTAATGCAAATTTACCCCCCCTTCCGGGAGGTAGTCAACCCGGCAAACTTTAATGAGATGTGCGTTGCGTAGTCTGAAAGGATATATCTGACAATTATTTTAACTGATTGCAACATTTTTACATGTCACTCCCTCCCTCTATGGGTGCTAGGGGTGTCTCACGTCCACAGTATTTTTGCCAGATTGTAAGCTATATATATATATATAGTTTGGTTGAGGCGTTCTAGAGTTAATACATCTATAGATAGATAGATAATATGTAGATATTATTCTCAAAGGAATTGATATATGAGTAGGATTTTGGAAAACATAATAATTTAATTTACAGGAGCAAATCGCCAGCGTAATGAAGGCGCATATAATAATTAACAAGAAAAACTTATCAAATGTGAGAAATTGCCACAGTTTAATGATTTATTCCTGGGAGCATTTTGTAGTCATTTGTTTCCTGCTGTATTAACAGAAATATGAAAAAGAACCAAGTTTTGTTTCAGTTATTTAACTTTTAATTTACGTTTTTAAAATCCAAATAAAAGATCTTTATTTGTATTTCTGTTAAAGCAAAAGATCTGTTAAATAACTTTGCAAAAGAGACAATAATACTCCATTCAATTTCATAAATGAAATGTGACATTTTATTAACCTGTATGAAATGAACAAAACCAATTCATACTCTCGATTTGAATTAGTTCGCTAATAAATATGTAAATTATATCATATAACTTAAATAAAATAAACAATAAATAAAATATGTTATATTTCTTTTTTTGTTATATAAAATGGTATAAAGGTGGTGGATAGGAAACCGATACTCTTACACGTAAACTGCAAAACATGCGGGAAATTAAAAACACTTAAGGGGAGTCGAAAAGAAAGGGACAGTTAAAATTGTAAAACCATTTTTTTTACAAAAAAAAAAAAAAAAAGTTTTTAATATTATAACTGGCAAGTACTAGTCGAAACATGTCTATAATAAAGCTTTAAGTAGCCCAAGGAGTACAGATTCAATTTAGATAGTATTTATGACCCATTTGAAACGACAATAGCTCGATACGGAAGACATTAAAATGCATACAAGAAGTGAAGCTCTTTTTTTTTCTTTCTTTTTTTTAAAAACTTGTCTTCTCTTCGTTAGATGGCACCACTAGCTGAAGCCATAAATAACGAGAAGAGTAAAGAAAATAAAGGACCGTTGCCAAACGCCATCATACCAAACTCGTCAAACACAGGTGAAGGCTATAAAACAGATCAGGCCACAAGAAATGTACTTAAACTAGCTACTTCTTTTTTATTTTTATGACAAAAATCAATAAAATTTGTTATACTGTGTTAAAATTAGAGTCGTATAGACAGTTGCCAAGTTAGTTTGAACTTTGGAGTTGTGAAGCAAATTGTTTTTAGTTCGACTCTCATTGTGCTTCAGGTATCAAAACTCTTCGATTTACCTTCAATATTTTTTAAATATCATTATTTAACTCTGTGGTGACTTTTAGACAGAAGAGGTTTATATGGGAAAGAAAGCTTATCTATTCTTCCTGTGCACATGGTCACGGGTTCAAATACCGCCGGTGTCCATTGAACGCAGTAGTTCGGAGCCAACTTTACCAACAACTGTATGTCTCGTCCTTAGAATTTCACCAGCTCGTTTAGGACGTTAATAACAATTCGCTCACTCACAGATTATTTATTGAAATAGTAAACAAGATGCAGTCAGTTAAAGATAGTTTCTATTAAGTTCGATTCATATGTCAATAACTGACATCAGAGAAAAGCGCTCACGAAATTCTAATGGTGCAGACCGTAAATAAATGTAGTTTAAGCTATTGTGGATAAAAAACATAAATCATCACTCTATTGACACGTAGTCACTGCTGAATAACGTACCTAGTATATTGAATGAAATAGGTGCTGACCAGTTATGTATTCGGCCTTTTGCATGCTGGCTGTACAGAAGTACTGCTCGAAATAGTGCCTAAAGTGTCAACGTATTGTGACGAAGAAGGTATAGTTTCCATTGTTGACAAGTAGTATCCTATAGTTCACCCAGCAATTACAAAGCTGATGTAATGCTGAGATAGTATCTTAATTTAAAGTTTATAGTTTAACTACGTCAGAACCATATGAGTATAGACCAACGCACATGCGTAGCTCTGTGTATTTAGCAAGGATGTATCCACAGAACAGTTCATATATGAATGGACGTTCACATATCATCATACTATAAGTAATGATACATTGTTTACTTGGTTATATTTGTCGTCTTCTGCATGTTCTTATAGGTTACACGTATATTAAAGTTCACTTGATTATCATAGCGTTTTTCATTTGTTAATTGCATTAGTAGTTTAATCTGTATTCAACTGATTTACTGTCATCGTGTATTTAGAATTCTGTATCGAAATTTAAATAACTATTAGATATATAAATGAATTTTATGCGCGGTAACAGCACTATGGCGTACGCCCGTTCCAATCGTTGGCGCCCGAACAGGGACGCGAATCAATAACTATTAGAAGACAAAAGAATGGTAAAGACATGTATGACGTCAAGGACATGTAATTAGAGCCATACTGTCTTTTCAAAACCGTTCCATTTCCATTCTTATAGATATATATTGTATATACACACATATGAAAGTCTTCCCTATTCTCTAAGGAAATATCTTTCCACTATGTCTAAACCACAGGAAAGGTTAACAAAAATGCAATAACTGAAAAAGTGTATGTGTACTACCTACGTGCGGACATGTCCAAACAAAAACTCGACGACAATCTAGAACTGCTCTCTAGAATCTTCATATAGGCATATATTTTATGAGCAAATGATGGTCAGCAGCAATCACTATTCCCTTGAAAATTCAAATAAGGTGGAACAAAACAAGGTGAGATTTCCCATTAAACGCTCACAAGAGATCATATGAGAAAATTGTTTTTGTTCTATATTTGCATGCGACCTTTTTATTTTGTAATATATCAAGTATCTTTCCGCGCTTTCCTTTCATCTTGTTTTCCCGTCTTTGGCGATCACTCTAGATACAATTGAGCATTCACACATATGGCTGGAAACCGTGTGGTGATCTCTTGTTATTGTGCTTTTTTTTATTTCCTTTAGCCATATAGGTACTTTGGACTTTGTGTATCTCACTCTCCATCACTTTACCATATGTTGAAGAACCTTTAGTTATCACGTTAAACTTGTACGACCAGCAAATATTTTGAGACATTTAAAAAATATTTCGAAAGTATTTCATGAAAACCTAAACTCATTCTCATTATGAGATGTACCTTTATGGAAAATGGAGCCCTACATTCGTGCCCGAGATCAGCCTGATTCTACATCTACACTTTCCGGATTGATCCAAACTAAACGGAAAATCGGGCAGCTCTGACCTCATGCGGCATCAAAGTGGGTTACCTCTTTAGCGGCCGGTCCGGTCTGATTTTTAGTCGTGCTAGGATCAAACCAAAAAGATGGAATGTAGAATCGGGCTCGAATGCAGAACTCTGACAGAAAACCCTCCTGATTCTATTATTAAATAGATAAAAATAAAACATAAAAGATAATAATAAAAATCATATTCCATCCTCGGTATTAAACTTTGTTTTTGCATTCTTGTTTGGAATTCCCACCTTACTCCTCACCATCACCTCCCCCACATCTTCTTCGCGAAACTACCCATCAACTACGTCTATGGTGCTTTTCCTTTCCTAACACAAGGTTCCCTTATTAATCCCCTGTTACTTTTAATGAGAAGGAAAAAGCCGTTTTAGGTCAATGGATGCTAGAAAGCTCAGTTTCGAAAGAACAAATCTGTGTGGATGTGGACTGTGAACGTTCCAGGAAAAGAGAGAGAGAGAAAAAAAAAGAGATAACATCATTATTATTGGATTTTCTAAATCAGAGGTCTGCAGATCAGAAAATCGAAAGTGCCAACAGAACTTAGCGTATTGCTCTGTTCTCCGCCATTAACGAGCATTAAGCTACCATTCTTTCCCCACCCTTTCGTTATCTCAGGAAACGTGACCTTCCTTCAACTTTGAGAAGGTAATTATCGCGCCTTTGACATGTAATTGCTACCTGTGTTTATTTTTTACATGCCATTATTTTTTTTTTCAGACATTTCAAAAAAGCATAATTCTTCTCTTACTACACATAGGTACTACGGGTCGTTTTATGTTTCGTGTTTCATTTTAGCCAGTTTCCGTGGTGTAGTGGTCATCATCGCTGACTTTAGATGAGCATTTGGAAAGTCAATGCGTTTCGAGTTTTGCTTACCTTCACTATTCTCAGATTTTCTAGAGTATTTCCTCAATCCCACAAGCAAATATAGGGATGGTACTTTCAAAAGAAATTTTAGTCATTCCCATTCCTTCTCCCAGAGGCACAGCAGAGTGAAATACGAGATCATCTGTAGCCTTAAGTTTAGTTTAAAGCAATGATTTCTAAGCTAGATGGTTCCACTAGCTCCGTATGTCTCCGTTGCACGAAATTGTAATGCTGTTCCTACAAATTCAAGCCTAGAGAGTTCAAACTTTCAGAGAAGTAAGTTCAGAACCATTTCAAGAGTTCTATCTGTGCCAATCTTTCATTGTTTCCTTCATTGTTGAAATATTTTCTTACTTATATGTTTGGAACAATGAAGCTCTTTCAACAATGAACCAAAACGAAATTAAAAAATCGGCAGGGATAGAACTCTTGAATTGGTTATGAAGTTTCTTCCCTGACAGTTCGAACTCTCTAGACTTGAATTTGTAGGAGCAGCATTGCAATTTTGTGCAGCGAAAAATGGATTAGAGTGTAGTGCTGCCATCTATTGTTAGAGAGAGTTGCTTTATACCAACCTTAAGGCAGTATTAAAGAGAGATGAAGAAAGCTTCAACTGAATTTCTCTTCACATTTTACGAACATTAGTAGAAAACACATTATTATCGATTGATTTCTTTTATCCCTGCAGAATCAACAATAAATAAATATTTTTATCAAAGTCTCTAGTATTAAGTTTTAGCCTCTATTTTTCTTCATAACCTCGAAAAACATCTCTTAGGCATTGATTGAACAAGGATATTTATGTTTTGAGCTGAGATAAACATCTCGCTTCGTCTCGTATGGACTGTTCAGCTCATCCAGTCTTAAAACTTTTATTCATTGCGATAATCACATATTCCTAGTCAGAGCTGAAAAGGGTCACCGGGTCAATGAAGTCATTCGAGTTAAGTTTTTGACTGGATCTTCGGGGTACCGGGTCTATACTTGGGACCAGACCCAGAATGACCCAATTTAAACCCAATGACTCGGAGGATAAAGGAGGCATTTTAATTCTTTCCATGTGACTTTCCGCGTCTGAACAGTTTTTCTTTCACATTGGACCGGAGGGAAATTCTCCCTATGGCCCCAAGAATACGATGCCGAAAAGTTCCTAACAATAACAAAAAACATATGGAAAAACTCTTATTTTCTTAAAGGAACAAAAATACCCCCGAAGGTGTGCAAGTACCTCTTCTCTCGGAAATGCTATTCTGAAAGAATTTGTAAATTTCCAAGTCCTAGCACCCGGGAAGAGTACTCGGCGACGGACACCATCTCATAGACGTGTGACGCGTTTAAGCAACAGCTCCTGTCTATCCAATAGAAATAAAATGAAATAAAATCATGTAAAACACTGCACTATTAATTTGTTGGTATATACAAACACTCTTCAACTGTCTCATGTATTCGTTATTGTATTTCTGACATTTTTTTTCTGAACTATGGCAATAATATTCACCTTCCTCCTATAAAATGTGTAAATTATTCTATTTCTCACAGAAATCTTCTGTATTATGGAAACACTGTTCACAACTGCCTCTTGTGAAACGTATGCATCCGTTATTCTGTTTATAAGAAAAACTTTCTGCTCTATGGAAACACTGATCAATTACCTTCGATGAAACACATGGGGTAAGTTCGCCAATAATCGACTGCTGAAATAAAATCTTACTTCTAAACACTTTTAAAGTATGAAGATTTCAAAATATATTTTTTAAGAAAATAATTACCTGCTTCTGTTTGGTTCTTTTGTACCCTACTGTGCATGAAATATTCACTTTTTATATTTCATAGTGACATTTTTTTTTTTTTTTTTTTTACGAAAACTCTTCAAAATTCCCGCTTATTGACCATTATCATCGCGCAATTGTTGGCCACGTTCATGCCAGTAGTCGACCACACGTAATTTCTATCTTTTATTATCGCATAAATTCATTGATTTCTTTTGATGATATTTTGAAAACTGTGATATTTGTGAGGTTTGAATTGACACAATTATAGTATGTTTTTGTTCAATTTTCTGAGTATTAGGTTTTCCCCTTAGTGAATATAAATGAAAGGAGGTTCTGAATTTATTAGGTTAATTAGCGTTTATGGCACATCGCCTACAGTCAACGTTCGTATTAGGTAATTTTATTTGGGTAAGTCGATTTGAATAAAAACTTGTTGTCCCAAGTAAGAAACAGGTTTCTCTCCTGAAGGTGATTAGGTTTCTCTCCCGATTTAAATTTTTCTCCTTTGTGAAGGCGCTAGTAAACTGTCGAGCTTGCTGATCAGCTTGCTCGCTCGAACTTCCTCGATGAGCAAACTCGACAATGTAATAGCACCTTACATTGACGAGCTTGCTCGTTGAGGAAGCTCAGGTGTAGTAAGCAAGCTGGTCAACAAGCTCGATAGTGTACTAGCGCCTTTATGTGAGCATGTTATTTAGAAAGAGTTATTTTCTCATTTGTGGATAACAAATTCCAAATTCTTCTATTACAAATTCTGAAGAGACTAATTTAGAACATATTTGTGCTAAAATTGATGTTCATAATAATTTTTTTATGCACCACAAAACGACACCAGCAGTTGGTTGAAATAAGAAGTGTCGTAAAGAGATGAGTTTTGGTACTTTCCCTTACAGGTGTCAACAAAATCACTGAAAAAGTCCGATGTTTATGACCGTTTGACGATTGTGTGCGTATGAGTTGAGTAGCTTCAATTGATTTTAGGTAGTAAAGAAAAAGTTATATCAATGATTTTAGAGGCCTAATATTTCACATCCGGATTAATCTGATATGCAAAAATGGTAACGGAAAATAGTGTGCAAGAACAGCTGGAAGTTATACAATATAAATGATTATAATAAATATGTTTGCAATAGCCTATTTCACTGTTGTTTAACTCAGTTATTTGGTACCATCTGCACAAAGGAATAGCTTATCTGCGAGGCCTTCCCATGTATCGTCAGATAAAACGGTACATCCGAGATGAAACGATTTGTCACATTGATCATAACCCACTGGTTTATCCACGTTTTCCAAAGCAAGATCGTTAATAATCACTCCACATCCCGCGCATATGATTCCAACGCCCTAGTCTTGCTCGTTGTGCTGTTCTTCTACAGGAGTCGTGGGCATCTCCTTCACTCGTTTCTTTGGATTTTCCAGCTTGTTCCTGTTTTTTGTTTCTCTTTCATACCTTTTATGTGTGCTGTGTTTTTCTTCTTCTGACTTGATTCACTTGGTGCAGCAATAACATAACTTTTGATCGTTAAAAGGTGTTATTTCAATGTTCTTTGTTATTTGCTGTTCTGCTGGTAAAGTAACCAGAGCTTCAGTAAAAGGGTTCTTTGGAGGAAGGGGATCATAAGCTTCCTTAACATCCACCGCTTGTTGAATTTCACACAGTGGATTTGATGTGTTTTCTTGATCTTCATTTGATGGCACAAATGCTGGGATGGGGACCAAAGTTTCCTTTATCGGAAAACTTTAAGACCTCTCGGTTTTCCTTTGGTGGGGCAGGTGTAACTGATTCTTCGTTTGGTGTTGATTTCCGCCTCCTACCGTGTTGAAATAGAGATGGGGTTTTCAGGTTTCTTCGGTGGAGTAGGTGCTATATCCACTCAACCTAGGTATTTTCAGCTGTTTGAACTGGTGTGGCTTCAACAGCAAATGACTGGAAGAGATCATTCAGTAAATCTTGGCTAACAATAACCGTAAGTGGCAACTACAGGGATTTCACCGACTACAGGTTCATTTTCTGGTAAGCTGGCTGGTTCATTTTGATCATCAGTTTGTAGCTTTTCGGCGATCGGCGCTACTGCTTGAGGCAATCTCAGAACTTCAAGGATTGTACTGAAGTTAACATCTGTATTTTAAATGGCATTTTTGCATGCAATAATAACTTTCCTTGTAGTACGAAGATCAACTTCACTAACATTTGGCTGATTCGGAGTGCTTTCTTTGTTCTCGCCTACACTTTTGATGCAATTTTTGTAGTCGATGGCGTCCGGATTTAAAGGATACAGTTCATATTTACGAAATCTGCTTTTAGGTAGATTTCGAAGAAAAATCTACCTATTGAGATCGGTACGATATCTATGTATATATATTTGAACCAAATTGTAATATGTTGTTTCTAGGCTTACTAGCTCGGCTAAGTTCGTTAATCAGCAAAATCGGCCCAAGGGAGAGGTCGGGGAAGGGGGTTGAAATTTTGATATCCATATACTGACTCATCCATATAAATTCACAGACCAAACTACTGGAGCTAGAAACACCAAATTTGGTATGAAGGTGTAGAACCATGAGTAGGTAAAGGAAAAAATACGACATTTTGAAAAAGACGCCATCTTGGCTCCAAAATGACCGCCAAACGCATTGTTGTATTAATAGAGAGCTTAAACCGCTAGAATTAGCGAGATGAAATTTGGCATGAAGGTACATCACTTGTAGGTTGCGGAAACATTACAAAATGTATCCAGAGACGCCATCTTGGTTACAAAATGGCGTACTCTAAAAATATATTTTCCACTACATGTTGACCATTAGGTTGGAAAATATTGAAAAATGTTGAAAACGTCGCTGTCTTGGATCCAAAATGGCCGCCGAACCCATTGTTGTATAGAATATACAGCCTAAACGGCTG
>JAGDQP010011812.1:170-34916 GCA_022664845.1 Lepisma saccharinum
GATTTCTGGGCTAAACCGAGCGTGCACAAAATATGGGATGGTGTGCACAAATTAGCACAAAATATGCACAAAATCATTGTGTTGTTTTGGTCTTAAAAGCTTGATGTGGTTGGGCCAACTTCACGTACCTACGTAAGACTTGTCAAATGTCTTATCGTTATCTCACGGCAGGCTAAAACACAGTTTAAGTCTTTAAATCTACACTAATGTACTTTAAAGCGAACCTTACGTAAGCATGCCCTGATAATCCCTATCTTAGTGTCAGATGAAATAAACAAAACTTGAATCTCTATCCCCCTTTTGAATCGTTACGAAATATTTTAACGATCCCTTTGGTGGCAAATGAACGAAACTTATTTATTTCTGCCGTTTAGTAAACATCTTAAATTTGTCCTTAAAGACAAAGTATCTACGTTTGAAGACATAATATATATATTTAAAAAACTATATATGTGCTACTGAAGGTAAAGCACTCTACCGACAACTGGTAGACTCGGGCTTGACTCCCTGTTAGTACAGCGAACAATGTTCGTGTCCATTATTAACATGTTATGTTAAGTTATTTCAGTAAGATTAATTTCAGATCTTATTTTCCCTTACGTTATAACCTTTAAGGAACCTGTAACTTTTGATTAGATATTGCTACAAATTGGAATGCTGAAACTATGACAAAACTAGAATGTAAGTACTCACCGTCCTTCTTGTAGTAGAGAATTTCGAAGTGCTTCTCGATGCCAGCAGCCAGTGCTTCCTTAACCACTGAGACGGCGTGTTGCGAGGTAAGAGGTCCATGTAAAAACTCACAGATTGCAGGTTTCTGCATAACTTCCGCCCTACTGAAGCCGGAAAGTCTGCAGAAACCATCACTACAATAAATGATATGGCAATCGTCATGTTGAGCGTTAGCCACCAGGAAACTCCGATCTGGAATAAGACAAGAAAGGCAAACCGTCAATGTTTATTTCTTCTTACTGTCTATGTTTGAACAATTACAATATTAAATTACACACCTACACAAGCAGGGAAACTTTCTGGTTTGGAGATTTACTGTCTCATATTTTTCAACATATTTACAGATGCACTTAAGAGTAGTTTACATGTCTCCTCATTGTCAAGTTAGCCATATACCACAACTTTTTAAGGCATTCGATGCATCTGAAGTGAGTATTCAGATTATTTCTGGACATTATCTCGAATTACCAATGACTGAATTTAATGTGTGTCCAACAATGTCACAAATTTCGAAGAGGTGCAAAACATTCCTGGAATAGCTATTGATATTAGTGAAACCAGACGTATGGAAGCTAATTACAGTTCCTTTATGCTTCTACTTTCCCTTTTAACGCACATCAATAAAATAAACAAAATTTATAAACAGGGATATATGCGTTTTCTGTAACCATAGTGATTTATTTACCGTATCAATATATAATAATTGGTAACAATGCCTAAGCAATTAATTCAGTTTTTTTTTAAAATCAAATAGTATTCCGAATGTGAAAACATTATGGTGAATGTTTGGATCGTATATTGCAAAGAATAATTAGCATGTTAACATGTAAATTCATATGATGAAAATAGATACTTACAAATCAGGGATGATTGTTTCTGATAGAGTGCACATTCAATGTAGAGGATTGGAAAAAGTACAAATATAGTAACGCACACTGTTCGATAATTACTTCAACTTCTTTAATCTTTGACATTCTTGTAACGGTAGGCAAAGACTTTAAGTTGTGGTTCTACGCTACACATAATTGTGTGCACAAGTTGACACTGTCTGCATCATCATCAAATTTTACTAATCCACAGATATTAAATGTAACGCATCATCTGTTGGCTAGTTCTTGAACATTGTGCCGTACAGTTCTTTTTATTTTCAAGTGTGAAACTTCTGGATTCTAACCTCTGTATAGGTTATATTTTCGAGAATAATAATGCATGTAACTCGACATAAATCTTTATAGAAGATGACGTAATCGACCAAATTAAAGTAAATAAGTAGCAAGCACTGGGTTTCTTAAATTTCTGTATCTTGCCCATAGAAGTTTGTTTGTTATGCATTGTTGCAGTGATATCAGCTTCACAATTTGGGAGAAACAATTATTTTGATCATAAGTCATACTTGTCCAAAAATGCCTAGAGTAGTTAAGATTGCAAATTTTAACGGCGTAATAATTAAAACATTAGAACTTTCAAACCTAATCGCATGAAATCGAAGCACAACGGTGGATATTGGTTAAATCAAACAATTACTAATCTTCTTTACGTAATGTTTGGCCATTACACCATCTAAAACCACTCGTTAAATCTGCAATAGCAAGATATACCAGCGTAGACTTTCCGAACAGGTCAGAAGTGTGTTTGATGGTATACTCACTAATGCTTAGGAAATATATATATTAAAAAAAGAAATACTGTAGGTGTTTTGCAGACAAGAAAATAAAAGATTTATTTTCTGAACAACTCCAAAGGAAAAAGAAACAAAATTTTGGACATATGGACTATTACACTGTTTTAATCAATAAATGAAAAGGTAACCAGACCATTCATGTAATTAATTTGACTAGGAAAATTGTTCATCTTGATTAGTGTAAGAAGAAATGTTTTCAGTTTTAATACATCGTTTTGATCTCAAAGGTTCGTAACTTCCAGTGTTTACCATAACCTACCAGGAAATCCACTACAAAATTTAATCATAAAGCTTGTCCAAGAACTTCAAACAAACTACACAATTATGAAAATCTAAGTATAATGGTTTACTCTTTCCCTCCCTCCATACACTTCTTAAGGCTATAAATACATACATAATATCTCCTAACATTAATGGTTCAATATTTGTATTTAATAAGAAATTGTACTTACGGTTCAATGGTCTTTTGTATTTTCAGTGTATACTTGGGGGATATTTTCCGAGGGAGCTAATAAGATTGTTTTTGTTAATATTATTTGCTATAAATGTTTGATCTAGAGGTTGTATGTGGTTTTTCATAAGTGGAGCGTCAATTATTTCCTAGCGAGAACCTAGTTTCAATATTTCTGGTAGTGGACGATTGCGAGCTTTTACGGAGAAGAATTATTTTCTCTCTTAAGTTTGATCTGAGGTGGTGGACATAGCGAGCTGGAAATTTAGCTTGTGTGCGTTTATAGAGAAGACCTATTCTCTACACGGTCAAACATCTTTTCTATGTCAAGCAAAACTGCTCCTGTGATTTGGTTCTTTGTTCAATTTATCTGTAAAGTATTCCACTACACTTAACAGTTGGTGGGTAGTGTAATGGTTTTTTTTTTTAAGTCGAATTACTCGTTAGTTGTGATAATATGAGTGATAAGGTGTTGTTGTTTTTTTTAAATCCTGTTTATTATGACTGCTTCTGTGAGTTTGGTTATGGTATTTAGGAAGCTAATACTAAGTCTATAGTTTTGAGGAAATATTGGGTCTTTACCAGGCTTGTGTGCATGGTTTAGTGACGTGTTTTGTCATTTTCCAAACTGCGTTATCGGATATTTTCAAATTGCGGATTTTGTCGTCCAAGTTTTTGCAACGGAAACGTTGGAATTCATTGCTGATAATCCTGCGCAGTCGATTTATGTGTTAATTCTATGTATTATTTCTTGAGCGCTAAAATTGTTTCCTCACACTATTCCCAAGAGCTATCGACTCTTTATGTCTGTCGGTAGGGGGGAAGTTGATTTTTTCATTTTATTTATGATCTTCAGGTTTCTAAGACTCAGGCCGGGATAGAGGTGGAGAAAGGATGCGCGAAGGTATCGGCCAGGACCTAAGTTGAAAGTACCATCCCGGCATTTGTCTAGTGTGACTGAGAAAACCCTGGAAAATCTCAGGATGTTTCGCCGCTGATATTGAACATACGACTTCCAGAATGCTAAGCCAACGCTCTTATAGGTAGGGCTTTTGCACTGTTTTTGTTTGGGAATGGAAGCTTGAGAAGCATTTTGAGTATTCGTGATACATATGCCTATTGCATTTTCTATGGCTATTGTAGAGTTTATAGTATACTCGCCTAGAATGATGTTAACAATAATTGAACGAAAAAAGATGCGTGTCCTTATACACATGTTTATTGTATGAAGGTATTGGTGAAAGTTTCTGTATATATTCTACTCTATATTTAAAGAATATTAAATCTGTACTCACATTTGGTTTAAGATTTTCGTCCCCCTATGACCAAAATCATAATGTATTGAAAAACCGCTCTACAACATGCATTGTTTAAAATATTCACTACCTTCTTTCCTAGTATGAGCGGTTTTCTTTCAGAAATTAATCTATGTTTAATATATAGATATACGAAATACTCTACGAATATTGCCGATTTGCATACAAATTGTCGATTACTCTTTGAAACAATAAGAAAAAAATAAGAAACCTTAAACAATTATCCTGTTGTTCCACAACGCGGCGATCTCTATCGACAACAAAATGGCTATCCTGTGTGGCATAAAATTAGCATAAGGCACATTAAATTTGTACTTTTTTTTTTTAATTTTAATTTATGAATTGAGAGGGGAGCAGTAGGTAGTTAAAGGTTCTTGCGTCATAACGCCTCGGAGAAAAATGCAGTAAATCTCTTGTCTGAAACAATTAAAGGACAGAAAGAAAAAGGATGGAGAAAATCAATGGGGGCAGTTTTATTTCAGTTGGACTTGAAAAAATATATTACCAATTTTCCTTTCCCTTATGTGAACCATAAAAGCAAGATAAATATAACAGAGAAAAGCTAAAACAGTATGAAATTACAAATAAACGCTCTAATTTGGTGCCCTTATCTTTGACATAACATACACTTACACCTTCTTCCTCTCCGCTCTCTACGTCTGGATTCACTGCGTGCAGCTCAAAGTTCTAATGAAGCCCTGTTATAATTAAAGCAATTTGCTGATTAGCTGTCTAATTGAGTTTAAGGCGGAAACAGTTTCGCTAGCCTCGACCTCCTAAACTCCTTTTTTTCCTTCTTGGGTTCAAAATTTGTTGAACACTGACGCGGCCACTGAACAACAACGAAGTTATAACGATTATAGAAAAACGCACACCAAGAATGAGATAAAAACAGAAAACTACAAGTTTAATTTCCTGTTAGACCATGATATTTCTATAATTGTATGTATACGTTCGCGGTTAAAGGAGCCACTCTCCTAATTAGAATTTGTTCATTATATAGAATTTGTGAAAATATCTTAGAACCTACTTTTTATTATTAGCCGTGATGATACTACGGCTAATCTTCGTCGAGAGGGTTACGACTTCTATTGGGGAAGGGATATTACAGGCATTGAGATGTTTAACGTTGGGGTTGGTCAAAGGGAGGCGAAATGAACTCAACTTCATGATAAAAGAGTTTTATTATTTGAGGGTAGGATCTACGTAATTTGTCTGGGCACAAGTGCCAGAAAAAGATCCCGTAGGCTCTTTGATAATACAAATGTGAGATATCTCTCAATATTATGAAGAATAAGAAAATCAATTCTTCCGCAAAGTTTGCTACTATATGCAAAACCAAGATAGTAACCAAAATGGTGGCTGTAAAAATTGAAATTTTGTAGATTGTTCATATGAAAGAAATTCGAGTCGAATAATATATTTTTCACGTCAACGAATTTCAATAAAATGTCAAAAATATCACCATAAATCCCCAATCAGAGTTATGCAATATGACGCCCGACATGACTGGTAGTACAGTTTACATCGTTGAGTAAGATATCCAGTTATATGTTTTCTAAGGCGCAGAATTTAAATATGCGGTCTAAAATGCTGTCCAATGCTATTAATATCAGTAGGCGTATGAAGTTTTATATCTATTGTTATATCGTATACGAAAATCAATTCTTAAACCTAATATTCATAGTTTCACGTTTGACTGAAGCTTGCCACTACAAAACAGAGTGACAGAGTGCAAAGTTTTCGGAGCAAGGCAAAAAAGAAAAAAACATACTTGTGCTATTGTCTTCAGTTGTAAAAGTTTGATAAAATAAACTCGTTTGTGCTTGGATTAGGCAATAAGTTAGACAAGTCACTGTATAAACATGTAAGGTAGTAGGAAATGGTACAGCAAGACTGCCAAGAGAAATTGATGTTGATATCTGGTGTACCACATATAATCGCTGTGATGTTACATAATAATGGATACTTCATTCGAAACAGTGCTATTCCTGAATGGCAGATAAACAGTAACCTCTATGGAACAGCAACGGCTCTGCAGGAAGTTACTAACTCATATTACAACTTTGCCATCACTCGCCAAAAGAGTTCAGTGAAGAAAATGAACTTGCACTTCGGTACCTCGCATCTTAAGTTTCAAACACATGCAACGTTTTGAACAGAGTAGACGAAGTTGGTGTTATTGAAGAGGATCGCGAATTGTGGCAGGATCTCCCACTCTACCACTGAGCCACGGCTGCTCCGTATTGTTTGTGTGTGGATTATGTGTATATCTTCCGCTAAGTAAGTTCCAAAGGACTCTACGTAGTGGATTTCTGTACGCGTTTATCAGTTTCCTGGTTTATCCCTTTAAACTCCAGCTTTAGATATATTTGTTTCACTCATTCGTCTAAGAATTTAGTTTCTTCTTAATCTATTTCGCTTGGTTTGGAACGTTTTAATTTTAGGGAAAGATTTCGCAAAGTTGATGAATTAAATTCTTCTTTTGATGAAATTGGTTTGACTTTGGCTTTCTTTCGTGGCGTTAAAAATGGCGCTAACGCAAAGTATCTACAGGTTTAACTAGATTTAGAATCCCTTCTGTCTCTATGTCTATTGAACTTAAGATTCTTAACTAAAAGGCGATGAACGTAGACACTAAAACAGTGGAAATATTGTTAATCTTCGCCATTTAAAATTTTAATTTCCATATTTCGTCGCTACTTAAAACCTCTTTCATTCTGTAAATTTCCTGCTGTAAGTTATATCACAGTCTCTTGTATTTACCTACCATTTCAATAGTGAAACATCTTGTTTATCGTAAAATATAGTTACATGCACTGCAGCGTAATAATATCAGGAACAGGAATTTAATAAGAAAGATTTAAGAAGATTTCTAGATGTATATATGTCGAACTGACAATAACAGATTTATAGGAGATGGTATCTCAGTTTAGGTACCAAAACAGAAAAAAATATACATATTATTATAAAGAGCTCTTCAGTATTCAGAGATCTTGTTTTCAATGTAGCCATAAAAACTAATCAACATATTTCAAAATTACCCATGAAACTTCCTATTGACGTGAAAAAACGATTTGGTGCTTGTGAAGAAAAACAAAACTGTGGATAACTGAAGTTTAAAGCATCCTGTATGCAGGAGAGAAGTTTAATCATTAAATACGTCAAGGGTTATTGTTGTTACCTTCTCCGTTCCACTCCAACAGCCAGTGAGGTAGCGATCTGTACTGGCAGCAGTAAATTGAAACTCTGGCGGCTAAGAGAGCAGAACAGTCTCAGCCTCCCTCCCTCTCTCTCTCTCTCTCTCTCTCTCTCTCTCTCTCTCTCTCTTTGTGTGTGTGTGTGTGTCTCTCTCTCTCTCTCTCTCTCTCTCTCTCTCTCTCTCTTTGAGGAAAGGAAACAAGAAGACGAGAAACATTGCCACCAGTGCTATCACACGAGAGACCAGAAAGAGTTACGGATTTCTGAAACAAGACTCCAGAGAATAATGCGTTAATCTCAGGCAAACCTCCTCCACTCTATCTCGTGCTAACTCTTTCTGTATCCGTTTACAAAGTACAAAGTTGCCTATTTTTATTATACACACACACACAAAAGGATTTGGTCAGTACTACTAAAATAATGTGGTTGGTGTGTTTGGTATTTGTATTTACCATATTCCCTGAACATTAAAAATCATTACTAAACTTGGTTTAGTGTCATACGAAAATATTTAGTCAACAGAGATCTGTCAAGTATTTGGTAATAGTGACCAAATAGGTAGGTTAAGAAAAAGGATTTGGAATGGTTCAACTATTACTTGGTAAGTTGAATATGTACTACGCTAGTCATTGTATTATTATTATTATTATTCAGAACATTTTCTCACTTACTACACAATTCATAATAATAAATGCTAAAAATGACATAAATTAAAGAGTATCCTATTATTGGGCGACCCCATAATTAATAAACAATTACGTATGTATTCCTAATTTTTACCATCAAATGTTCGTGGAATCTTCACAACGTGTAGTGGAAGGAATCTAGCTGACACGAAGCGATCAAAGCAGACCGGTACTCTAATACTTTTGAGAAAAATTGGAAAATTTTCTAGTTGTGACATTTCTCTTGCAAACGTGTGACGTATCCGATAACGTACTTATGTACAAAATTTTGTAAAATTAGTATTTATTTCGATTAACTTACCCTTAAGCTGCAATCATTAACAAAGGTACACTTGGACTAATGTACTATTTCTTATTTGTGTTTATGGAGGGTTACAGAACACTAATATGTAACAGTTTCTACCCCGTTTCATCAAGCAAAGAGCAATAAAAAAAAGCTTCGTTTTCTTTCCTTGTATGGATGATTATTCCTTGCAAAATAGCAGGAAATAAAGCCCTAACTTCAACAAATCACATTACTTGGATATTTCCATTATTCGAATCGTCTTGGACGTACAATATCAAAACACTATACAGAATAACCAACTTTATGGTGATAAATAAAAAAAAATTGAGATTCGAGGCCATGTTGTAACTACCAGAAGACCAAGGAATAGCCTAATGTAATCTATTATAGGATAATGGTAACGGCTAAGGACATTTCTTGATATCTAACTTAGTAAATCACAGTCGTAAATAGTAAATTAACGGCTTTGTTTTAATTTATTTTTTTCAAATGGCAACACAAAACATTTAATCTTTTGAGGAACTGTCCATACACGCTGTTTTGAGGTGTATCAACGGGCAATATGCCTAATATTTCAAACTTCATTACCACATTTCTCTCTTTCTCTCTCTCCCTCTATCTGTGTGAAGGGGTACATGAGCTAATTATTTCTAAGCTGATGCGTATCTGACAATCACTTGCATTGAATTCACTCGAAATATCCTTGTTTCTATCGAGTCACAAGCGCTTAGATCCAAATCAGTGAGAACAATCGCCAAGAGAAGTAGAAGAGGCAGAATGTGTTCTCTGCGTTTATTTCCAAGAACAAGAAATTAACACTGATACATTAACCATAATGAAATTTTGTCTCATGATTATTTCCATCTGCCAATCTACACACATACCAGCACAAATAACTTAAGAGAGAATGCAACTTTAGCACTATTTTGATCTATAAAGAATTGTCCATCGTTGGAGGTTATTTTCCTACGATACTAAGGAATCATTTTCAAACGAAATCAATCTCTCCATCAAAAAGCTTTGAATAAACAGAATTTATTTGGCAAAGCGAACAAATCAATAGGAACAAGACGCCTCTTTAATTTCTGACAGGAAATTAAATTAGTATCAGTAGCTACTACATTTGGACGATCAGCAACTTTTCTTTTATTGTTTTTTTTTTTATTCTTTCTTTCTTGTTTTCTTCCTCATCAGTGGACAGCTCGTGACAGTGTTGCCAATAGTGACTTTTTATGAGTTATGAACTTACAAATCATGTTTATAATAGAACTTGTCAATTAGGTTGATTGATTCGTGATCTAGTTTATCTCGTGGAATTGATAAGCTTTAATTATTGGTATCCTAAATGTTATGCAGCCACACATGACTAATATATGATATTTTGATAACGTATCTAGAATAGTAGACTTGCACATTTATTTTATATCCATTATCACAAGATATTAAGTTTTTCGACATGACCTAAAGTTTCTAGATTGGTAAACCTGTGGTTTATTCGCGAACATCGAAGATCATACTGTAAACGATTAGGGATACATTTAGAACAATAAATAGAAGCGCTTGTGGTTTTGGTATCTGCTTCGGTGTAAATTATTAAAATGGAAATAACGTTATTACAATTAGTACTAAATTTAGTAAAACATGTATCCAAATAGAAAAGGCAAGAGCAATTTTCTATCAATAGTAGTTTAAACGTTCACCGCTCCGTGGCAGAGGTGCTCCTTGATATTTAAATGGCGCTGACAAACACGAGTTCTTAGAATGCATTGAAAGAATACAGAAATTTTCTTAGTGTCAAAAAAGAGACTGCGGATATCTTTTTAAAAAATGTATCTTATGTCAGATATCACAGTTCTCATGACTAAACTAAACAATTCCCACAACAAGAGAGGTACAATTTCTATTTATCTACTCAGTTCATGATTCATCTTAACCTGTAATTGGTATCTATAAGTCAAAATAGAACCATATGAGTTTTATCTGTCAGCGTTACAGTATGCTTGCCATAAATAATTGTAATGTGCTTGCTTGTCATAAATAATTGTAATGTGCTTTCTGATATTCTTCTCAGTCAATGTGAATGTTACAACGAGATTATAGCTTTGCTTCCACACTTATTTAATTTTGCTAGAAGACAAATAGATATTTTTTTACGTAGTTCCTTTTCACTTGAAGTAAAATATCTTTCTACCAAAATAACATGGATAGGATTGTATAAAGTGAAGGAATTTACGCTTTGTGCGCCTTACAAAAATGGCAACACAAATTTTTCAATGTGCTTCCACGCAATGTGTGCAAAATGCACATCGAGCAGATTGTGTATTGTAATAAGTGTAAGCAGTAGAACGTCTGTGAACAAGTATATAAAATAAGAGCTCAAGTGCAGAAATATCTTTATCTGTGTACTTTCAGTAGTAAATGTGGTAGGTTTATTAGACTGTAACTAACTAATTATTCTTACTGCCTTATTCTAAATACAGAGATCAGGTTAGACTGATTAGTTTTTGCAAGGTTTGTTCTACAATATTTTTTAATTTCAATTCTATTTATGGCCTCTAAGCTTCGGAATAGGGAGGATTCGGGAAGGTACCGGCCGGGATCTTTGTTCAAGGTGCCATCTTAGCATTTGCCTCAAGTGACTGAGGAAAACCCCTGGAAAAACCTCAGTCAGGATTACCGATCGCTCAAATAGAACCAACAAACTTCCGAATGCTTTAACTGAGCTACAGTGGCTATGTTTGTTCTACAATAGAACTGAAATGAAGATACTGTATTTTACATTTTAATCAATTAAATGTACTTTCCTAAAAGCCATTATGCGTACTGCCGTTTAAGATAATTACACACATAATACAGAAGTGGCTGTGTATTTCTGTTAGAAAACATTTTTTCAACAGGATCCCAATGAAATACCGTCACGAAATTTGGCACATATTGTAAAAGGGGGTAACTTCGACTTCAGGGGTAACTTAAACAGGGTAGTGTGATATCCCATTCGCAGCAGCGTTTTAAACAAACGCAAGCTTTTAATGGTCATAATATCTTGTCTTGTAGGTGGAGCAGAAGGTACCATGCCTAGGAAGTACAAGAAGGTCGTTCCTACCAGAATTACGACCCCCGGAAGATGGAGCAGCCGATCAAACTTGTTACTGATGGGATGTCGATGACGGTTGTCGCCAGCAAGGCAGGAGCACCAAGAATTACGCTTCTGGACAGGGTCAAAGGAAGTACGGAAGTGTGGTGGACCGCCCCCGCGTTTTTCCCTATGAGGAGGAGACGTTTTTGAGTTTTAGGCTTTTAATGGTTTCAAAACGCATAAAAAATCAGTCGAATGTTTTTATTTTTAACAATTTATAACTCAAAAACCAAAAGTGACAAAACTATAAAATTTTGAATTTTTGATCATATTGATGCACAGAACACAATTATTAAGTATCACACATTTTGTAAAACCTAAGATCTAAAATTATTTTTTATTGGTTGTTTTGGTATCGAATAACCCTATCGTCTTATATTCATCAATGGTACCCTTCTTGTTACGTTAGAACGTTACAATATTACGTATTTTCTGGCGTACATAATCTGTGGAATTCAAGATTCGAAAACCAACGAATAGAATCTTACCTAGTTTGATCTTGTGTATTATTTCACAAAGAAATTTAAAAAATGAGATTTTGAATAGTGTTCATTAAAATAAGAATTTATTTGAATTTTGTATCAATAATTTTATTTGGCATCAGTTTTGTTAAAATAATACAAAATAAATTATATGGACCATCTATGACTCATGTATATCATTAACGTGGGTAGAAATAAGGATACCAGTTACAGGTAAATTTTCTACAATGCACAGTGGTTCAGACAACCTGAAAACCTCCAAACTTTAAGTTATGAAAATAACACCAAGGTTATGTCTGTTTGAAAGTAGAAGGTTTATTGTAATCAATGCTACCTGCAGTTAAAAATATGATCACACCCACAGTATGTCAGGCGCTCGCAAAGTTGCAGTTTAGTTTCTGAATATTGTATTTCGATATCATTAGTCGTAACGAGTACAGAGTTACTGCGTGTCTTAAAAATACGTACTCATTTCTTTTTGTATTTGTTCTTTACATCAACTACGCATACATGCGTCTAAAAGTGGTCAGGACATTGCTGTAAATTTTAAATGTTATGTAATTTGAGAATGAGATAAAAATCTTCAGAACTAAAGAAGTGTTAAAGGTTCTCGTAAAGTCATAAAGCGTGTTTCACGTGGTTCCGCTAAGTTTCCTTCTTCGTAGATCAGTTCAATAGTATATTTTTTTTAGAAATTACAAGCAATTCTTGCTCATACTTGCTCCTTTTTAAAGCACGATTTTGTAAAGAATCAATTATGCACTTTTGGTGCACTTGTTTTAGTTCTAGGCAAGGAATTGTTGATAGTGTAATTTCCTTTAGAGATAAGGAATTCAAATGGAGCAGAAGAACTCTCTATTATGTTCTGCAAGAAGTGAAAGGAAGCAAACAGAGTAAAAAGCGCCATCTACAATACAGGGAACAAAGTTATGTCAAGAATTTTCTGGAAAAATTCAAACAAGTTTCTGAATTCTATTATCAGCTTTACGGCAAAACTGCCCAGGTGCCACGGAAGCAATGAACGCTTTCTGAAAGAAAATAATGAGTGGCTGAATGCCGAAATCGTGTTTAATACCCAACCACATAGATCACTGCCTAATAGATAGATGCTGTTACGGACAAAATGGCTTCGGAATAAATACAAGTGTTTTAATACTAGTTTTATTACAGTATAAGTTTCGTCTTATCTGTCGTGATATGAACTTAAGTACCTACTACAAGTCAAATGATGTTTTTAAGGGATCATTCCACGTCAATTCAAGACTCCTTTACCTCACCATCTCAGATTTCTGAAGTCTTGGTTTATTGGTTCTACCCAGAGAATATAAAAATAATATTTTCAGACTTTTTGACGATGTGGGTTTTGTTCTATTAGCGTTCAAAAACGACAAAAAAAAGTCAAATTTTCTGTGTTCTTAATTTACAAAATTTCTTATTACTCATCAATGGTTAGTGCTAGAGCACCCGAAAATTATCCCGAAATTTTCAAATTTGAATTTCTCAAAATTAGAGGACTCAAAATTCTTTTTAAAAAACAATCCTATATGTTAGTCATACTTTCCTACCGCTAACACGAAAATTTTAATCTGGGATGATAATGGAAACCTAAGACAAAAAAATATTTTGGTCATATGCCTGCGGAGGAAAAACACATTAAGAATTGAATTTTATATTTGGCCTTCAGCCTTCAGGTTGGTATAAACTAGGGAAAAGGATGCAGGAAGAAAAAGCGAAACGTTTGCCAACCCTACTAGTTTCCGTAAATTCGAACAAACATAGGACGATTGTCTGGAATCTCGAAAAGATCGTATTTTAAGAGTTATAGAAATTTAGTTAATGTTAGCAAAGTTTTCGAAATTGAGATACTGAATTGTTCCTAAACACTTGATAAAACAATAGACTGAAGTGAGAGCTTTATAAAAATGTAACTTTCATCGCCAATACTAGACTCTTTCCTAAGACTCACCTTAAATTCTCAACAGAAACAGTAAGTTAGTTAAAACTCGGGAATATATTTTTTTTCTTCGTGTTTTCCAAAGTACTTATTACTATCTTCTGCTTCTTGTAATATTAGTGACATCTTAGTTCCTACGGAACAATTTAAAACAAACTTATGCATTTGTATTAAAAATAGAAAATGCGTATCAAACTAAATCTGATTTATTTTTGATATTGCTAATACACACATGATAGAAAGAGTAAATAAATTCTAGGTACGACTCGATAACTTCAGGAAACTCTCAGAATTCATGGCATAAACCGTACCAAATTTAGTTATAAATATCATTACTTATAGTTATATGCACACAGTGCCCCCAAAAGTAACTCAAACAACTATTTCATCGTACGTAACTACTGAATTAAAACACAAATTCACCGTCCTTGTACTGAAGTATAGCCCAGTATATTGAGATTTTCTTTTTTTTTAAGATATCACACAATAACATCAACACAATAAAGAATCAACCATCATTCCCGTAGGTTTGTAAAATAGATTGCCAGTATCGGAATTCCTTGTTGCAAACTGGTATTATATTGGATTTCAGCAACACTGTTGGGATGAAGTAATTCTGGGAGATGTGTTTCCTCACTAACTATATCATTTGGAAGGTACAAGACGAAGTTGGTAAGTTACCTAGCCATTATGTAGAATTTTAAAAAAAACTTTTATAGAAAGTATATTACTTACCCATTTCTGGCAACTGCTCTGCCCCGTTTAATAATTCTTAATGTTTATTTTCGTTTTAACAACAATTTGGTTTGAAATTCAAATTTTCGTAATCACTTCATATTCTTTAAATTTCTTGCCTCATTTTAGACACCTAGATTTAGAAAATGTGTCACCATGTAACGTAGGGATTTGATAATGTCTGCACAACAATAAATAAGATTCAAAACCAACGCAGTTATTAAACAATACTTACTACATACGTTTCACATCAACTTCATTATTATAAAAACAAATCAGAGCTAAATGATGGAAACGAGCTTGTCTTCAGGATTTATGTCACCCATAGTGCTGTTACCGCTCATAAAATGAATCTTATCTTATTATCATGTAATAAAGGTTTTAGCTTTCTTTAATAATATTCCAAGTAAGGTTAAAGTCACCAGAATAATTAATGACGGGGAAATTATTGGTAACTCGAATTTGGATTCTTATTCACTGGCAATCACGATCCCCAGACCTAACACCCTTAAATTTCTGATAGAAGAGATTGTCTGAAAAATGCGATCTAGCAAGGTGACTGCTCAATCGCATCGTAAATGTTATTAGCAGTGTAAGAAAACACGCCATGATGATCCGCGACTAGCAACACATCATACTATAACACTAATTGCAAAAGTTCATTAAGGAGTGGGTAGGTATTCGATGCTTTACTGTGAACTGTATCATATCAGTGCCAAGGAATTGGTTCTTGCTTGACTGTCACGATGACCTGTATTGCTATCACTGGAAACTACATATTCACATTATCTGTGAAACCATTTGGAATAACATCGAAATACATATGAAGTATCTTCCTTAGAATACGTTATATTATAACCTCTCAGAATATTAACTTTTCATTCCAGGAAACCCTGAATAATGAAGTTTTACAGTCTACAGTTATTGGACTGCAGCCTTCCATTCCAGCTGACGATTATTAATATCTCAAGAAAGTAATATTTGAGATTTCAAGACTTGTAGAAGGACTATTTTATTTGTCTGTCCCTTTATTATATTCTGAAATAAACACACACAATCATCCCTAAAAAATATAATAGCAATTGGTATTAGGATATAATAAAAAATAGTAGAGAGAAATCTACTAAAAGTATTATTTATAATGAATTAATTTCGAAGACTGTGTATTTCAACGCGACTAAGTGATATAATTTTAATATTTTTATTTCGTTTACAAGATGGAGTTAAGAAAACTGTTTTTTGTTTATTTATTAATTAAACATTAGGGACACTATAATACGAATGAGTAAATAGAATTAGAACAGAATAAATATACACTTTTAGCACGAATTTAATACTTCCTTTAGAAAATGGATTCTGATTTACACAAACACTAATCATCCATAATAACACGGTATTTATACATAATTTTAAGGTCATTATTACTCCCCGATATGTCATAATACAATTTTAAGGAAATACTTTGTAACAATTTTTTTGAAAAAATCTTTCTATTTTGGTGACAATATTGCGAAATTATAATTCATGTGCAGAAGCATTACTTTTTAGGTATTTTATATTTTCCGAACTGGATTTATTGAAACTTTGGAAAATTAATTAGTTGGGAAAACAATGGACAATGGAAACGGAATGGTCAAATTTCGATCAATAAATTTGTCAAAAAAAGTTTCAAACAAATAATGTCAGCTACTGTATTTATTAACATTATAGGCGAAAAGATTGAAACTGAACAGTCATTTCTTTCCAAGGTAAAGACGACAAAAAAGAACAGTGAAAGAAATACTGGTCTTCAATACAGAAAGTAATATGATTATATATCGTATAGTGTGTGTGTGTGAGTGTATCAGCCTCTTTCCATCATTCGCTTTCTTTTGCAAGTAGAACAAAAATGTTTGTTTCCTTGACTGTTGTTTTTTTTCACTTTGGAACACGTCAAATCACAAAATTGATAAAGACAGTCGGTTGCTATAGAAACAAACCAAGGATATATTGCGTTACAGAGATAAAGAGACGCATTCATTCCTTGGAAAGATGAAAAAAATATATGAGAGGTTTGGAACATGAAGCCTTGCAAATTCATTTCGCTTTTACCACCCTACCCCATCACAAATTTACACATTTTCCACAATAGGTAGCTGCAGTTCACCTGTGCTAGAAAAGGCCAAATATTTCTATCACGCATTTAGCTGTTCCAACTTAACTGCAGCTGTAACTAATTTTAATTGATTGTGTTTGAGTGTATGCAGTTTAATTTCACAGAATAAATTTTTGATAGAGAATCATGGTTGTCAGACATATACCGTAAGAACTTTGTATTTAATGATACATAGAGCTAAAAAAAATCGTAATATTTGTAAAATTAGTTTAATTTTTTTTTATAAAAAAATCCTCCTTTCTTTTGTTTTATCTGTTTGTGTTCACATTCTTCTTAGGTTGAACGCAGGCGATAAGTGTGAAATTCTTGTTGAACACAAACAATCTACGTGCTAACTTTCTAGTGATATTGCCAGAGACCTCCGGACCTCCCATTAGAGATGCCCGATTAAGCTGGCACACATCCCAAAACACATACTATTCTTATGAACTACAGCATGTTCCAAGAAGTTACCGTGTCAAATATTCAACGACCACGAAAAAAATATCAAGAGTTTTTTTTTTTTTAAATCTAATAATGTTGTATTTGCTCCTGTAAAACAAGATGGTAAAGCATCTAAGTAAAATTATTCCTTCAACAAACACTAGGAGTCAGAAAAAGGTTTGTTCACAAGACAAAAAGAAAGATATATTGTATAACAAATTTCACGAAGGAAAAAAATAATTGAAGATTACATTACTGACTTAAGCTTCTTTCGTGTCGACAAAACTAATCAAAAATTTGATAATTATTACTTTTGTTTAACAATTTTTGATTTGGTCGATTGATGTCTTAATGAAAAGTTATATAAAGTAATGGGAAAACCATTACTAGTTTGTTGAAGGAAATAAATCTACTTTTATTATTTATAAATTTAAAAATATGAGTAGATTCTTATTAAATTTTAACTATGATTATACAGTATGCTTATTAAGTATTTGCACATATTTTGCAGATGGATTCTTAAAACCAAAATTTAAAAAAATAGATATTCTAAGTATAAAAATAATAAAGTTACTTTTGTGGTAACTTACATAAAAGATTTTTCAAAACTCACGAATATGCTGACGTAACCGAACCGACTACATAAAATTTTAAAATAGTATTGAATAACTATTTGGTTGTGAATTTACGTTGTGTACAAAGACAAAAAGACAGACTTCTTAAGAGAGAAGACTGTCGATTTCGGAATATAATAGAGGCCGCCATCTTGTACGCGTCACTACTGGCTTGTTACGTAACACGTGCACGGTAAATACAACGGCAAAAAAATGTAGAACCAAAAAATTAAAAATTTAAACCAAATTGGTATTTAAATTCAACAAGAAATATCAGGGTTTTATTCGTTTTTAACGATATGATCTCATTCGCTACGTCATAAAACAATAGAAGAGAATTAATCAATTATGTCTAACATTTTAACCAATCATGTAAATTCCGAAAGACTCACGCATTCCATATGTGTAATAGATTTATTATTACACATAGTCTTAGTGAGTAACGCATACCAACTCAAAGCAGTCACAAATAGCAAAGGGCTATTTATTGCCTTCAGGTTTGGTTCCGTGTCCATGGTAAGAAAAAGCAAACATGATTAAACTTACTCGATGATAGGGATTTAGGCAACCGAACGAGTCATAGGTCGAACCCAAAGCGAGCTCTAGAGAATCAAAGAAGACGATTTTACCATCAAAGGGATGCAGTCAGAGTCAGTGAGTAGGAGGTGATCATTCAGTGACAGTCGATCATTCAGTACGATTCCGTCATTCAATAAGAACCCGTAGTTAACAGTACATATTGAATCATCTGTGCAGTGAAATTGAGACCACAAATAGACCATCAGCCGTGCTCCGATAAGTCGATGTGCAAACATCTGACATCGAAGTGGTGACTTTCTCAAAGAGACACGCAGATTCGAGTTTGATGCTGAATGCTTACCGGTATTAGGGAACGCGAGTGACCGCGTTATTACGTCTACGAGTACGAGACCCTGAACCAGTGGCAGCTTTAATATAAAGAACATAATTCCAAGGAAGAGAACGAGTTTCATGGCTTGAACCCAGGTCTTCAAAATAAGAGGACAATAGATGGCAACAACGATTCTTCAAGTGTGTTGGGTATTAGGGAATTGACTCTTGTTTTAGTGCGTTATTTCGCAATACTCAATGATTCATCATTCATAATGCACCCGATACTGATAACTCTTAGATTGGAACATTAAAGTAATACAGGGTGACCCCAAAAAACTCCTACATTTGAAAGACTAATAAAACAAAAAATATTGTAGATAGAAACTTGTTTATTGAAAAATATAAAAGGGAAATAAAAGCAGTTTGTAATGACTGCGGTTCGAAAAGTGTCTGGTAAGTGTTTATGTTTTCAAAACTACGTCTGGTAAGTGTTGTCCATTCTTATTAATACACATTTGCAGACGATTTCTAAAGTCTATCATCACCCAATATCTACAATAAAGTTTCTATCTACAGTACATTTTGTTTTATTAGCCTTTCAAATGTGTTTTTTGGGGGGAGTCATCCTGTATTAAATGATAAATAGCCCCAAAAACTAGTGTTGAATTTTGATAGAACATCAGAGTGTTTACCTAAACTCTAAAGCCCATGAGAATTTAGCTCTACCAAAACAGCACGCCTGTATCTCAACGTAGTCATCGAGTCGACCCTAAGAATCTACAAATAAGCAAGTACAAAGTAAATTGTCGATAAAATGTACAATAAATGTTACAAACTATAAATTATACGCTCGAAACTTTTATATTTTCAACAATAGTCAATTCCCACTCAGTGGGGTTTTTAGATATAGGCCCGGTCTAGAGCGGCAAATTTGAGAGGTGGCAGGAATTTCCAGGCTCTCATTTTATGTTCCTTAGAGGCCATCGTTGCATCTACTCACAACTAAAGAAATGCTTTTCTTTTCCTCATTGTAAATTTAGGTCTCCAAGCATAACCATATGGGCATGTAACTGTAGAACTGGTAGTCCTACAAATTGTCAAGGATTTGACAAGTATACTGGAGTACGAGAATATGATAAATGGCTTCGCCGAGCGAGCGGCAAGGCGTACAATAGTCTGAGACATGTGGGTGAGTCATAATATACATTACGAATTTACAATATATAGGTTATGAAGCTAAATCAAAATGTTTATTAAATATAAGGGGAGGTACTTTTTGTAGGTCTACGGGCGGTAAATACCTAAATACGGTACTGACCCCACTCCTTTGCATCTCGTAAGCGAAAGAAATTTCAACCCATGACTAAAATAGCTTTTTTTTTTCTTGCTTCAGTCTCAAACATTTTTCGGTGTAATATAGTGCATAGATCATTACCAACATAATGTACCTAAATGCGGTATCAATCCTCTTAAAACTTGAAGTAAGAAAGAACACAACCATATTTAACAGAATCGTCTTATTATTCCTGTTCTATAAAGTTCAAATTTATTTTTTCTTCAGAAAGAATAAAAAAGAACTGGCCTAAAATATGTAATTTGTCCCCTACATGTAGTATTCGCCTCTTACTTTTTTTTCTGATACATTGTTCTCTGCACAATACTTAAATGCGTTCTTTAAAAATTGGTTTCTCTTTTTAAATGTTCAGTTTATTGCAAAAACACAAACAAAAATAAATAAACGCAAGTCGTAAATTAATGTAAAACTGATTGCCCCCACCCAAAAAAAAATTGTTCCATGTGAGGACAACGTTAAAAAATTCCACCTGAGTCTGATACTGGTTAAAACTAACTAGGTAGGATAAAGGATGAGGCATCATTGTTGATGTCTGAACAAGCTTGACTTTTGCGTGCCTTTTTAAAGGTGTAAAGAATTCAATTTCAAGTCGAGATCAACCGGTTCATTTTATGGACAGTTTTAAAAGGATTAGATTTTTTTTCTCGTAAGTTGATATTTAAAACATGAATTATCTTATAGGAATAAGTGATCCTTTAACTAAAAAGGCTAGGCAGTCCTCAATTCTTTAAGTCCCAAAATTAAAGTAAGCCATTTTGTTCCCTACGTGGACAAGGCTGTAATTTAACGTAGGGGGCTTTGCTGTCCACATACGAAACAAGTTTACGTAGGCTGAATGAAGTTCGCTGAAAGTACTATTGTGGGAAGTCCAAGAAGCCTATGAGATATTACAAATTTTAGACGTTCATTACAGAGAAGTGGTTTAATTACAATAAATCTTTTGTGCCTTCCGTGCACAATGATGTGCACCTGTAAACATTTTTGTACTATACCTCCTGCTTTTAGAATGAAAAATAATATTTTTGATCCCGACAAGTGGTACCAATGAAACAAATACTTCTAAAATTATACTCTTTTAAATTCAAATTCAAGTTTAATTTTTCTCAATATTGCCCGCACTTTTAGGTACATTAATTTGGCAGTGACCCGTATATCTAAACCATAACGGATACGAGAAAATAAACTTAGGACAAAGAGATGAACCGTATCGTTATGATTCTGGCGTCAAATTGTAGGGGTTTATAGCAGAAATGATAAATAAATAATAATGATTACACAGTCTTGGACCATCAGGATGGATAAATAAATCCAATATGGCTGCTGAAACTAGTCCTTTCTACCTTAGAAGAGCTCATATCTTCGGAAATACTGCAACTAGAGCTATTTATGCTGGTGTCAAGTTGTGGGGTTTAATTAGTAAAATGGTTAGCACATGATGGTCACTTCTTGAGTAAAGTTACTTGTAGTCCTTCTGATTCACATTTTAGAAATTTCGGGTTGGTCTTAACTAAGAGTAGAGTGTAAGCAAAACTGTTAAGAACTGTTAAAAACAGTCCGCATTTGATGAGGTTAACAACTAAATTTTAGCCATAATTTTCCAAGATGAAGGTATACTCGTAATAAATTTTATTTATGCAATTATCACACTGAAGGAAGTGCTCTTGCAAAATAAAAATAGAACAATTTTTAGGATAATTTTGCCCTGTGCAGTTTTCATCAGGAACAGCTTTAACGCAGATGCTGGCGTTTACGAAATTTAAAAAAACAACTAATTTTAGCCGTCACTTTTCAATACGGTTGCTACACCACAACATTATTTATAGGAAAATTCCTAGATTTTTAATCAGAAGACTGAAGAAAACATGACCACGAATTCCATTACTTGTATGAAATATATTTTATGAAAACATCCCTAATCTCTCAACGAATTATGACGTGACTATTACTTCCCCCGATATGGTTAGTTACATGCAACAAATTACATATTACGGCGGCCGTATTGAATTCTTCTCTTCCCATGACCCAAGACAGACTACTCAGATGGCCACCAACACATGTTAATAATTTTTATCATAAAACCCTACAATTTGACACCAGAATTATAACTAAATGCAGCAGTTTTAAAGATATTGTTATTCTATGCTAGAGATGACTTGTTTCAGAAACGATATTCAATTCTTACCTTTCCATGACCCAAGACCATGCTTATCAAACAAATGACCACCATCACTTGTTGACCTTTTGGCCATAAAACTTACAATTTCATACAAAAATCATAGTTGTAGATGTAATAGTTCCGTATAAGTGGTTGCTTGTTTCCGCAGCCATATTGGATTCTTCCCTTTTCATGGCCCAAGTCGGTCACCATAGCCCACGTAGACACTATCACCCAGATAGTCGCCATCATTTGCTGCTCTTTTCTGGCCATAAAACTTACAATATAACACCAAAATCATCAAATAATAGCCAGTTGAAACACGTGTTACACCACGTAATAAAACTACACCACGAAACACGACATGTTTCAATTGACTATTCACCCAAATCGTAAGCAAAGCAAGCACCGCAATCTTTCATGAAAATGAACCCTTAACTCTTTATCGTTTCGTTGTAAGAAGTACTAACTCCAAATGCGCTATATAGCCTACCAGGAGTAGGTTATACTACTTACTACTAACGACTACTTATTACTACGACTGCGGCCCGTTCTGATTATGACTGAGTTTTAAAATACTTTCAGAACAAACTGCGATGACTGATAATGATCCTAGCCAAGATAAAAGAGTTTTAGCCGTCCCGCTTTCGTTAAACGCCTTGAAGTGTTCCATTAAAAAAATAGTCCACAAATAAACTGGTATTAATGTTATGAATGTAGCTACTTTAATCCTTGAAGTAAGTTTTATTGATTCTATTATTTTTAATTTTCCTTCTGTTTTACTCAGTTTTCTGCATTCAGTGCAAAACAAGATCAATTTGAGAGGTTTGCAATCCTGCTGTGAGTAACTAGTAATCAATCTTGAGTCGCGTTATTAATGACATGATTCAATTAGCCGAGACCAGAGGTTTACCAGAGCAAATCAAGCGAATCTTCGGCTCTCATTTTAAATGGAAGCAAGAGAGAACAAGAGAGAGAGAGGTGAAGACTCGCTGAACATTGATTCAAACTACCCTCTTCGTCAGAAAAGTTTCAAGGGGAGAAAAACTACACCTACCTTGAACGACCATCTGAGGTAACGTGGACAATAGCAACGCTTGAGCGAAACCAAAAAAGAAACAAGCCAACATCATGACAAGCTAAAATGGAGAACTTCAAGTTGAACGGTGTATTATTTTGTGTCAGGTGAATACAGCAGCCATTTCCTCTCAAGATAGAAACCTCACAATAAACAAAGCAACTTGTTCATGCTTTGTACTACCTATATATACGTGCGTTGGTGGATGGGTTTGGAGTTCACGTTTCTGTGTGCCGTTGCATCGTTAATGTTCCGAAACTGCTCTGCCTGTTAACAAAAGAGCCTTTAGCTATAACGACTGTTAAATTTTATAGGCGATGAAGAGCTTCTGTTTCCACTCTATATACTAAAAATGAGTGAAATTTCGTACAAACTTGTTAACAAATGTGCAATATACGTTAATTCTGTAGCGTTATAGTTAAGCACTTAAAATCAAGATGCCTTGCAAATTCATCTCCAGTAGTTCCACGCTAGTTAAATTCTTTATTCTGTAAAATTCATTTGCGAGTCCTGTACCTAATCCTACAGACGTTTTATTAATTTTAGGTAGTTTGTATCTTTTGCATTTGGTTTTAACAAAGAGAACCAGAACACCGTTGATTAATCTTGTATGACTTGATTTTCAAACCAATTTTATATGCATGAACTCTAGAAGTGATCCGAAGGATAAAGATTAACCCATTCAGATAGAAGGGCTACCCTTTCCTACCTCCGGTGAGCTCTGCAGAAGAAATCAATACTGACGCAAAAATGTGAATATATACAGAAGTTACATACATAGGTATTCAACTGTTTCCTGTAGACACCCCTCCCGTCCTCCATTCAGGCACTAGTCATGAATGATGCACGAGTTTCTGTATCCCTCTCCTCAAAGAAAGTAGTAGCCTCAGTGGTCTACTAAATCAGCCTTAAAAAAGACTGAAATGAAGCATTGTTACCGTGGTAACAGTTTAAATGTCGAAGCCTAAGATTGCACACATACATTCGCCGAACAAACCAACAAAATTAACCCAATCAAACTGACAACTGTATTGTGTACAGTGAAGGAGTACTGAGCAGCGCAGGGCTATTGGCAGGACTGGCGTACCACTCAGGCTTAAACTTTCTTTTAGGAGCGATCCAAAAAGTCATTTCTCGTTACGACCACTGCTTGAATGCATGTGGCGTCCATGTGAAGAAACAGAACCACGAACAACGGTAGTTCTTCGAGTGACGCTAAGTAAAGAGTCTGTTAGCGGCACTCACATATATGCCGCTAATTTTGAATCTAGCAAACTATAAACCCGATTTTGATGCTTGAAGTTGCATTTGAAAGCCCTTTGCCATACTAATACACAGAAAAAATGGATCGGTAGGACCTCCCTGGGATCCCCTAGGGGAATTTGAAAGAAAAATAAGTATTTCACATTTCTGATGATAGCACTTACCACAGACCATATATGCGACCGAAGCGTGCGGAAAAGTAATTTACGCTGCAATACCTTTCAAACGGTGTATCACACGTCAAAATCGGTGAAGGGGCTCAAAAGTTATGATCTTTTTAGCCCAATCACAGAATTTTCACAAATGATAGAAAAGGGCCTCCGTCATTCTGTCTGACTGTTTGGTTTAGCGCAAAGTGATTGGTTTCGGGGGTCAATTGCGGGTCCCAACAAGATGGGGTAAATCGAAGCTTATTTTGTTGATTGGAGTTACCATTTTTTAGATACGGCCCAAAATCGGCCTTTTGTATGAAGACTATGCACTTTTTTTTAATAGGCAGCCTTACAAAATAAGCGATATCTGTATAAAAACCCTTTCGGGGTAAAGACAAGAGTAACGAAAGAATTCTACTCACAAAAGAAGTGATATTCATTTTGCGAGTTACTTTCTTCGTGTCACTATGGCGGAAGGATACTGAATGTCCTAATTTTATCACAAAGGAAACACTTCCGTCATAGTGACACAAAGAAAGTAACTCGCAAAATAAATATCACTTCTTTTGTGAGTAGAATTCTTGCGTTACTCTTGCCTTTACACCGAAGGAGTCTTTATACTGATATAGATATACACGTAATTTTTGTGTAACACATCACACTATGTAAAGTATCTGCGTAACATTTTTTGTCTCACCTTTACTTTTAGTTTGAAAGGTCAGCGAATGTTGAAGAATCTGCAAGAAACCCTAAGAGCAGCCACACAGAAAAAGCAACGAGCACCCGCCGCTGTTGACAGGCTCTTCTGCTCTTTTGTGTTTAAAATCATAGAAGTATAAACACTGCAATTAAACTTATATATATAGTCGTATACACAAGGTGCACTTGATCTATGAATAGATAATGACTACCATAGTACCATTCAGAAACCACTCCTATGTAATTTTCAATATAACCTAATGCATAGTCCCCTTAAAGTGTACAGTTAAGCAGTTCTCTCTCGGCTAAAATTACCTCGTCAACACATATCAATAATGACAACTTCTCATCATCTTTTACACTGTGTACTTATAAATAACAATACAGGTATTTATCAGGGAAGCATCTTTTTTAAGGACTCATATGTAAACAGTAACGGGAAAGGCGGATTAAACGTTTCTATGGAGTAGTGTGTTCTATGGAGTGGAAATTTTAACTACACAAAAGAGTGATTTAAAAGAAAATTAACAGTATTCGAAACGTAAACATGTAGTAGAATGGAGAAAACATCTGCTGATAGATAATGAGAAAGCTGAATAGGTGAGAAAATGATACTGGAGATACCAAAACAGAGAAAAAGATAGTGGTTAGAACACTACCTTCGCAGATATTACATATTGACAAAAAGGAACTGAAGGTATTCTTGAAATTTAAAAAAATGAAAAGGAAAGCAACTTTTTGACAGTACTAAGGAAGATGTAAGTAAAAGGTAAAGCTATTCCCTGTGCGGGACGTGCAGTAAGCGCTTCACACATTCTCGACCTACGTCACAAAGATGTAAATAGCAAAGACAAGAAGCAAAACGTAAGATGAGAATGTATGGAGAAGGCTAGAATTGCCAGAAGGGCTAGCTGCAAAAATATAAATAAATAAATCACAAAATCATTCTGATATTATTAAATAATTATACCTTTTATCTTTTTTTCCCCAATTGCGTTGGCTTAGCAACTGGAATGTCCTGGAAATGATCGCAGTTATCTAAACTTGGGGTTTTCCTCCGTCATACCAGGATGGTACGTACTAACTACACTCTAGCCAAGTAGCTTTCAACATCCTCTCCCCGACCCTATCCGACCTAAACTGGAGTTGTATGAAGGCTATAAAAAATTCAATGAAATTTCTTCCGATTGATATTCAAGACACTTTTCATAAGTCATATTGAAAATTCAACATAGTAATAGAATCAAGTGATTTCAAATTAGCTAATGTGTCAATTTTCATCAATATCTCTCTAATCCTACAGAAAGTTCTCCTTCGTCAGAATCAAAATGAATGAGAAGATAAAGGAACAGTTCCGAAAGTTTTGTATTTATAAATGCAGTGTATAAGATCTGTCAATTCGTAAATTATATATATTCATTGCTAAAAGTTCTTGTAAGTCCATTTTTTTTTTCATTCTAACAACAAGAACATACTTTGAATTTATTCAATCAAAAATTCCGCAGTAACCATAGCGATGTGACCTTTGATTGTCACCAAAATCAGATTACATAAATTTATTACAAAAAACTGTCTTTGACTGTCGAAATGCGTCCGGAGAAAATGGAACCGCTAACCATGATCCGTATCACTACGACCACATAACGCACGCACGCAGACTTAAGAACACAAAATCTGTTAGATGTTGAGTTCGACGTAATATTCTTATTACTTATTCACCACCACATTGTAGCTCGTATTTTTATTGTCTCTCGTTGTGGTTCTGTTAGAGAATGGCGGAACTTGGTTTTTCCAAGGAACCAAAGCCGATTTGTCTCTTCCTCTCTTAATGTTGAAGTGAAACACACAAATCAATATCGTTCATCAACGGATAAGAGCACAAAATCTTAAATGCATTGACACATGAGCAAGTAAGCGTGGAAATTGCTTCTTTGGAGTGTTTACAAATTCACGCTGTGACTGTTCATACCAGTACAAAAGCTATCATTTTATCTTGTTTCACTTTTATTCTCTGCATGTATGTACCTTCACTTTCGTTATTCACCCTCAGTCTGGGAATGTAAATTACCTTTTGTCCTAACTCGCAAATTACCCTCGCCATGTCATCGTCCTTGCTGTCATCCTGTTTAGGCACAATACCTTCTCGTTTGACTCAGTGGCGGCTCGTGACACAAATAGTAGGTGAAGTACTACCAAAATCCATCAACATGTTCTTACTATTCTTGTTCATTTAACATTTATCCTGGCATTTCTGGGCTTAGATAGGATACTAATAATGCCACTATCTGTTCTTAGATGATACTGACTGACTTTCTGGTCCAATTAATACTTATTAATGCCTATTTAGGTAACGCATATCAAAATAATAAGTGAAGTTGAACTTCACCTACTTCATCTGACGAGCCGCCACTGGTTTGACTTCATGAAACAATGTTTCATATTCAATCTTAAATATAATCACACTTAGGTCTAAGTTCCCATATTGCTACCAAATAAACAGATATTAATATTGACAAAGGCAGTTGGTTCTCTGATCAAGAAATACAAGATAAACCGTTATAGTTTCAATACTATTTCCGCGTTTAATACACAGTACTGTTTCTAAAAACGTCACAACCACGTAACTACTTGTAGTTAATTATTCTATCACTATTTTGGATCCACCAATCACGTGCGACTACACTTTTTTTAAAAATAAAATCAGTTTTTCTCTCTCGATTACGTTTTGCCTTTTGGATCAAAATACACCGTAGACCTGAACATTAGCATTCTTAATCGAACAAACCTCAATAAAAATTAACTTTGTCTTCGTTTTCTGGAAACAAGATGATAATAATTGATTCTTCGATGTAATCAACGTTCCTAGAACATTTGTTTTTGTTGAGCTTGTGTGCATGTACACAGCTAGTTTGTCTGATGCATATTAACTTTACACAGACATAATATTAAATAACAAGCAAAATATTTTATGCAAGCGCGAACATGATCGATTTTACTCAAGCATAAAAGTGAAAATTTGTTAAATGAGAAAAATATTTGGTGAGGTGTATTTTATTATAAAGATGAAACGGATTTTTACTGTCTTCCTTAACTTTACTTTAGCTATGTATAAAGGGAGGAGTGTGACTTACCATTACAACAATTCTTTACACAATTTTTTGTTATGAACGGGTGTATTCAAGCACGACGTATTCACAGATGGTGAAATAAGTACCTCGTATTATTTTTTACAGTGTTTCTGCTTCAAAACTTTCTCTTAAGAGTGAAAGTAACAAGTAAACTTCTTGTTTATGTAAAAGCAAAATCTACTCAGTATCATATACCCCTCTCTTATAGTGTGACTTATATGTGTATTAACGACGCAGTGTGCAACGTAATACATACACACACAAAAAAAAACAATCTTTTACATTCGGACAATAATACACAGACAAGCCCTTTCCATACTTCTCTTCTCGTTTAGTTTTCTCTTCCAACTCGTTATTCGTCAATAAAAATAACATAGTGGGTTTTTTTTACAGGAATTTAGAACACGGAAATTCCATACCCGAATGCCTCTGTCACGGCGCCAACGAGTGTTCTCTCTTACGACTATTACATCTCGTTCTTAACACTCGTGACGTATGAATGTCGTCAAACACTGTTCGTTTATTCGTGGCACGAGCTCACACTCTAGTGGAGAACACTACGCAGTTGATGACGTTATTTAATTTACTACTTGGATTTCCACTTTTCCCTTTTTTCCTTCTTCTCCTTCAAAAGAAAAATCCGAACTTAGTTTATCCTCATATTCAGTTTGACTTTCTTTGCTTTTTTGTTTCTTAAAATACTAAAAACTAATTGATATATTTTACACATTTTGTTGTAGAAAATTATATTACGCTAATGTTACGTAATAGCGATACCTGTACTTGCTGTAAGGATCCCCACGCTCCTTTAGCCGTATAATCCTTGAAAGTTATTTTTTAGTACATTTTAGTGCATTTAATATTCAAGAAGAGATCAATCGACATTTGTCCCACTTGAGGTGTAGAAAAGGAAGCTTGAAAAATGTAAATAAACAGAGTTTTACATTGCCTTATTTTGTAGATTAGTAAATTCTTTTTATGTTAATGAACTAGTACTTTCTGTACGTTGCTTTCCAGTTATGTACTCCCATTACCACTACTTCAAATTGGATTTCTAGATATGTAGAGGCAGCATTCTGAAGAATCATAGGTAAACATTTGAGGAAAAAATGTATTTTCAACGTGCTCTAACTCATTGTATATAGTGATAACAAGGCTAGTCAATGCTCGCATTTCAGAATCAAATAAGCACATTTTAAGCTTAAATTGAAAATATGGTAATTAACAAAACGTTTAGACTTGATTTTTTTTTTATTATTTGTTTATAATGGAGAAAGGAAAGGAAAAGGAAGACAACTTTCCATAGGCTGTTATACAATAAGCAAAATTATTTAACTTAATTTTACATTTATTTCGGATCTTATTTTCTAGTTTAGACATTTTTCATTTTCGCAGAGACTCAAGACTCGCTCCTAGATCACAAAAGTATGAAACTTGACACCTAGCGGCCAAAATATTGTGTGTTGTTTAATATTTAGGTAAAAAGTTACAATGAAGTCAGATGGAAAACAATACTTGGTCTAAATCTGAAAATTAAAAACAAAAAAACTTACTAAAAATGAAGATAAAGAAATTATCGTCTAACAAGGAAACTGTCTCCGGTGGGACACGAGAATCTGCATGAAACTTCCACAGTGCGTTGATGATGTGTTCAAATGAACACTCCTGTAGTACTACGTTTTGCAGATTCGCGGTACGTGAGTTACAGGAGTTCAAAATTTTTGAAATTTTGCTCTGAACGCCTGAAAGGTAGGCAACACTTCATATACTTATGCTGAAGTTATGCATTTCACATACACTTTTATAAAAGGATGTGCTGAAGGTAATTAAAATGTTAGATTAAAGTTACTGATGAAATTGACATGTTAATTAATTACTCTGATCCCTGCCAAATGTGAATATTATATAACTATAGGGTGACCGAAAAGGAAACTTCCCATCCCGTTAATTTCGTAACCAACTGATTTCCAGTAGGAATCCCGACACACGGCCCTACTAATTTAAGGATGAATGAGCCGTGGTGGTCAAGCATTGCATTCTGCCCCTTTCTATGGTGGTCTAGTGGCAAAAAGTGAAATTTTCTTAAATGAGAACATGGGTGAAGTGACACAGCATGTCAATGGTCTTTAGTTTTTATTTACAAAAGCATGTGATCATTTACAAGTTTCTTTGAACAGTTGGCGAGAAATTGCGTTTGGAACTCGCATTCACCCTTAAATTAAAAGGGGTGTGTGTCGGGATTCCTAATGGAAATCAATTGGTTACGAAATTAACGGGATGGCAAGTTTCTTTCGAGTCACCCTGTATTTATATAATATTCACATTTGGCAGGAATCAGAGTAATTAATTAACACGTCAATTTCATCAATAACTTTAATCTAACATTTTAATTATCTTCAGTGCAACCCTTTATACAAAAGTGTATGTGTAATGCATAACTTCAGCACAAATGTATGAGGCATTCAGAGCAAAATTTCGAAATTTTTTAACTCCTGTAACTCGCGTACCGCGAATCTGCGAAACGTAGTACTACAGGAGTGTTTATTTGAACACATCATCAACGCACTGTGGAAGTTTCATGCAGATTCTCGTGTCCCACGGAGACAGTTTCCTTGTATTTATGTATTATTATTAAGTTTCAGATACAGCTGGAGTAGCCATTTTACACAGAAACAAAATAACATTTGCAACAAACTAAATAACATTACCACAAACTAAATAACATGAAATCAAATTTTAAACAACACATAATACAATAACTGATATCAATAACATGACGATTATAATACACAAAAGGAATAACTTAGATATTGGTATTTAGCGTTCGATGGAAAGTGTTTTCAGATCCGAAAATATCGATATTTGAATCGAGATTATTATACATAATTACTAGTCTATGGAATAAGGAACGATGCAGTATATTTAGCCTAGGCGTGGCACAATGGAGGAGGTTATTATTTCTGGTTATTCGCAACGGAACACGCAAGTAAAATTTAGATATTAACTCTCCAGTTGTAAGATTCCCGTTAAGTATCTTGTATAAATACATCAAATCTGTCAGCTTGCGACGAGAATAGGGAACGTGGAGACCAAGAACGGATAATAACTCTGGTTTGCTTAAGCTACGTACTGATGGTATTCTTCTTTTGACTATAGCAAGAAAAAAGTTCAGAACAGAATCAATATGAGATAGATTAGAAATACTAGCCATGTTCCAAATTGGGGAGCAATTTTCAATTTTAGGGGAGATGAAGGTTGTGTAGAACATACTCAATGAATGAAGGTCCTTAATTTCCGTAAATCTATAGAGAGGACCGAGTAAGTGCATAGAACTGTTAGTTATAGAGGTCACGTGATCAGCAAACAGAAGTTTTTCGTCAAATACCACTCCAAGGTCCTTTTGTGAAGAAATTTTAGCAATAGGGTTATCTTCAATGATATAGGTAGATGGGATTTGATTCCTCTTTTAAGAAAATAGTAAGAAAAGAAGATTTTGAGGTATTTATTTTCAAGTTCCACGCATCACACCAGTCCGAGAGGTCAGAGATGGAATTTTAGAGATCAGCAACATCCTGTAATTATTTGATTTCTCGAAATAATTTACAGTCGTCAGCAAAAAGAAGAATTTTGGTTTTAGATGACGAGGGATAAGATGGGAGAGCGTCCATAGTTGAAACGAAATTATTTTGGGCGTTTAGTCTTATATTCTGTACGACCGGCTTCGAATTAATCTGCCGAAGAATTTTCGCCATGTACTTACAAAATTCTATTTTCTAAATTCTAAAGTCAAATAAGACAAAGTGACAGTATATCTAAAACAATGAACATAAATGGTGTCTGAAAAGCTTTAGCAAAACATTTGTGGTTTTGTCAGTGTCCTAACTGTACGGTGTTTTAATTATGTTAACTTCTGCTAGGATTTTATTTAGATGCTCTGGGTATCGCCGTACAGACCACTCAATGAGGCGTTTACCCTCAAAAGTTCTCAAGCAAAGGCACCAGCATACTAATTTTTACGGTTAAAAATCTCTAGAAGCCCTGCAAAACAACTTACATTCCCGCTCGTAGCCTTAGGCCTATACCCCGCAAACTGTAAACTCTTGCAGAATCTCTGTAGTAGTGCTATTTTAGATAGTACAGATAATCCATTAATATCCGTAAACTCTTCAATTATTATTTGCAGATATTTACATAACTTGTTTTAGATCACCCAAGAGAAATTATATGAAAATAAGGAAACTTAAAAGTAATGTGGTGAGGAAAAAAAACAACAGAGATGTGCTGTCTTCAATCCAAATATTTTAGGCGCTCCATTTTTATCTAACTTTGGGCTGACACGATTTTATTATTACACAAAAAAAAAATTGATCAGTAGTAGACTCAAATAACTTTGATAGTGTGTTTTGTACTTCGTCACATTCACTAAACGTTAGTAATGGTGACTAAATTTGTTTCGTCAGTCATTTAAAAATATTTAGTGAAAAGAGTTTGGTTAAATATTTTGTAGTGTTGATCAAATGGACAGTTCTTTGTTGTAGGTTTTCGAGTAGTTTATCAATTATTTTGGAAGTGTAACATTCAAGCTATTTGGTGTTTCATTACAGTGATATTCAGAGCATCCCTTACTACACACTAATAATAATAATAATAACAATCGTAGCATTAGTAATTGAATTGAGTTGGAATTGTTTATGTATTCGGAATTCTTGCGAAGATAGCACCCTTGTACTCGGATGTAACTTGGCATTAGAAAATAATTATATTGCTCGCATTTCGTATAATTATATTCCAGCAAAATGAACTCTTATATTAGAACGTAAAGAACACTTTGACACTCGTTAGTTAAGGAGCGGTACGACCTGAGCCACGCTCATATCCTATAGTTTAACTAAGCTAAAAATAACATCTAAGTCACTTTCCTCTCTTTGAATTCAAGAACATGAATGAATAAACTCGGAGTTTATTAGGACATATTACGCATAAACATGTACAAGAAGTACTTTCAAATCTGTTATACAAAGTATACAAGAAGTATTTGAAACTCACTTTAGGTAACATTCGATGAACTCCTTACATTCGTTTTACACATTATTACACTTTCCAACCATAAAATTAAGTGTGTGCGAAAATGTACTATTTTTGGAAAGCGCTCAAATTGTATCTACACTTACGAACGAAGAGAACAATATTCCGTATTCTACTAATAGGATAGATCCTCAGGGAGTGTATGATGCCAGACTAAACCTTGTGAATATCAATTATTTTAATCAAATTAATGATCCTTTGATTGGGTCCAATGGATTTATGGAGGCTGGATTTAAATGTGCAGAGTGTACCGTGTATTTAATTTCCTGCAATTTTTTCATATTGTAAATTATGTAATTAACCATGCTTAAGCGAAAATTATTCAATCATGTTATCAAAAAGTTACAAAGAAGAAACAAACACTGAAACTGACACGAATGTACACACTAAGAATTGAAAACCGACGTAGAGTAATATATTGTAAAAGGACTCTCGTTCTCTTCTGTACAGTTAATATATTTGTCGCGGTCTGGATACGGTCCTCACGTTGTTGCTGTGCGGTCGTATCTTCAAAACTTCAATATCACACTAAATAATAATCTCAAGAGTCGTATTAGGGTTCAATCGGATTTAATACGTAATACACCAACTATCTGAAAGACGTTCCCCAAGTCTACACCTGAAAAATAGTAAAGGAACGTGCCTATGATCACTGCGGTGCTTTTCAGTAACCTGGGCGACCAAAAGCAAGTTCTCCACGTCTAACTAAGGTAAACAAACGCAGCTGACTTATAAAAAACATTTATTAAAAACTGGATAATCCATTACTTTCACTCTGCAGAAAGTTCCCACTATGAACTATTTAATCAAGGTAGGTGGATGAGGAGAAAGCTAGGTCCAGTTCGCTGCTTTGCTGGAATTGGCTGAGAGCGCGTGACGTCATATGCCTAGCAAGCAGCGATAATGTCGGATGCGCAGCATTGAATGTATAGCTCTCGCAACAATTTGAAGTTAAATGCTTCAATAAAATAATTAAACGAATATACTTCAAGCTTTAAAAATTCGACCAGGAATAATATTTTAAAGGTTTCCTGCTCTTATATATGAGCTGTTAGTGATTTTATATACGTCACTATTCAGATTAAAAATTCTGCAATTATGAAGTTTCTGGTAACTTCTCAAAAGCTC
>JAGDQP010011812.1:35316-52025 GCA_022664845.1 Lepisma saccharinum
ACGCTCTCGGCTAAAACCGCGGGAACGCGAACTGGACCCCCCCTGCTATTTAATTACCATGTCTATACGTTCATCTGGTGTACTTTGAACTATACAATATTGAACACCAGATATAAAATCAATTTCAATTCATTTAGAAATCATTGCTCGTTAACTTTCAATGATGTGCCAATAAATACATCAACAGAACAACAATTTAATTACACGTAAAAAAGTTGCTCACTTCGAGTTTTACGTACTAAAAGTAGAGACATCTGTTGACCACCTCACGAAACCTTTAATATCTATATTCATAAAACGTGTATTTACATTAAACCATAATAGTTTAAAACTTCATTCTAAATTGTCAATGAACATCATAAAAAGTATTAAATAGTAATTTAATTCAATTTAGCATCTTTAAATAAAATATTCAATATCCTTCTTTTTATTCCTCCGATGGGTCATATCAATATCACTGCACTGTTCAGTGCATTCCGTAACTCTTGTCCCCTTTTAGGTTCCATTTTAGGGTAGAAAAAATCGTCATTTTTCGCTGAAATTTTACTGTAGTAGTAAAATTCTACCAGGCCCTGTAGTACAGGAAATTTAGTACTAAATTGCATCCACCAGTTTTTGGTTCATCTTAAAAGTCTTTTTCTGCCTGCGTGCATTCTAGCATTGATTTCCCGTAAGAAAAATACCACTTTCACAGTTTCCGCTAAGAAAGACGACGAAACGTTTGTCGAGAATGTGTACACTTAGCTTATTAAATTTTTACATATCTCTCTTATGTGCTTGGAAAACTTCAACGAAAAACACTGATTTTTTTCTACCCTAAAATTAGAAACAAAAAGGGGGACGTGAGTTATGGAACGCACTGTATATCTGGTGTAGTAAAAAGTAATCCATTATTTTGCCAATAGATGGCTTCAGTGATCTGTAGCTCGCGTTGTATAAGTCCGATCGGGTTCAACGAGATGGCGTTCAAACGATGAGATTGCGTACTACAAACACTGTTCAGATAGTTGTGATGAGTTGACTCAGTGTTGTGTGAGCGCGCGTCACAATGGACACTAGCAAAGAGAAAATACGCTATATTTTACAGTTTATCTTCGATAAAGGCGAAAACGCAAGCCAGGTGGCTGCAAATGTGAATAGTGTTTATGGTCCTGATACTGTAACAGCCAATCACGCGCAATTTTGGTTTCGTCGATTCCGTTCCGGTAATTTTGACGTCAAAGATGTACCACGCACTGGAAGGCCAAGTGTCGAAAATGTCGATAAAATCATGGACATTGTCGCGTCCGACCGTCATGTAAGCACTGTTTCGATTGCCCAAGAGCTAAACATTGCACAAAAAACCGTGTGGAACCATTTCCATAAGGCTGGATACAAAAAGAAGCTTGATGTATGGGTGCCACACGAGTTAACGCAAAAAAACCTCATGGACCGAATTTCCATCTGCGAATCGCTGCTGAATCGCAACAAAAGCGACCCATTTCTGAAGCGGTTGGTGACTGGTGATGAAAAGTGGATCACTTACGACAACGTCACCCGAAAACGGTCGTGGTCGAAGCGCGGTGCGCCGGCGCAAACTGTGCCCAAGACAGGATTGACGGCCAGGAAGGTTTTGCTGTGTGTTTGGTGGGATTGGCAGGGAATTATCTACTATGAGCTGCTCCCCTACGGCCAAACCCTTAACTCGGAACTATACTGTCAACAATTGGACCGTCTGAAGGCAGCAATCGCCCAGAAGCGAATTTTCATTATAGGCTAAACAAACCAACTATCTATCACCAATATAGGGATTCTGTGCAAATGTTTACTCAAAACTAATTTACTTCAAAACAGTCATCCACTTCCAGTCAAGACCAACATGGACATTTCAAAGGAATATAATATCGCTTTATCTGGGCGGGTTTCCTGGATGTCTGTTTGGTGCGGGACCTGTGCCCTTGTGCATAATCCGATTCCTAGCCAAGAAATATTATTCAAACAAAAATGGTTATTATTTCAAAGGACGAAAGTAGCTCTAATGAGCTAGAAGCTTCGTCTAGTGGCCCTGCGGGCTGGGGATTTACTTATCGCTCGCAGGACGAAGGAAGCCCAGTCCTGATCCTTGAGAACTAATTCTTCTTGCTTACACCTATAACAAACCCCGAACTAATACTAAAAACCTATCAACGAAAGATTCACCAAATGACCAAAATGATCCTAAAACTAACAGCAAACAACAGTCAGAGGAAAATCCCACACCTAACAAAAATCCTAAACAATCAAACCAAGATGAAAAATCTGGATCTGAACAGAGCAAGCAGGATGGAGTTCAAAACAGGATCATATATAGCCAAAAATATGTAGTTTCAATTCAAAATTTTAAAAAACGATCTTATAAAACATCTTTTATGGATTAATAAGAAATAAACTACCAAACACCTCAATGACAATTTGATTGACCATTCCCATGCAAACGCGAAGATCTGTCTAAATGATATGAATTAGTACAAATGTGTGGAATGCCATCTCAGTCACGAGTGTAAAATTCCTCCAAATAGAAACGACTGTGCCTCTTGTAAAAAACAAGGACACCGCACAGCTACTTCTAACTGTCCAGTGTCCCCTGCGCACTAAGCAAGGAAAATCTACCACACCAGAAATCTACCCATGAGACTTTGACAGCCTACGCTCAAAATCAGTCCAACAACACCAAATATCGAACATGTTGACATACAACAGAATTGATACTAAAAGAAACAATGAAAGAATATACTGACACAATAGTGAAATGGGTCTTCACAGTTCTGACATTAGCATCACCCTCAGACACTTGCCACAAACTAAATGCTACCATGAAATCGGTAGCTTAATATATTGAAATCGGTAGACGGACATATTTATATAGAAAACGAAACATTCTTTCAGAAGCACAAAAATAACAAAGACAACAACAGAAGGAAACAACAACAGAATAACTTTCTATAAGGAGCCAAAATAAATAAGAAGAGATAATCATCAAATAATTACCATGCACGCACTACGCTATGACGAAGACTTCAAAAAGCGTTTAATAATCTCTGAGATGGACTTCTTCATTGCGATCACGGGGAACAAGACATCCATATATATCCCTCAATATATCCTGTAAGATCCTTACCCAATAATCACTTATTCACATTTCTCCATATTGTACCAAACTATTTCAGGCAATTAGATAATTTAATCAAAATTAAAACCGGTCCACTTCCTGTATAAACGTTCTCGGAAACCCAAATAATACATTTTAAGATAGACTCGTGAGTCTCCTGGGTGCTTGCTTGTCCGGGATTAGCGGGTCCTGCTTCAGAGTTCAGTTTGAGGAATTGTTTAAATAAAATTAATACTTACAAAGCTTCAAATTATTCAAAGGGGGAAGAATATCTACCAGATGATCGTTAATCGGTCTTCTGTTTTTACCATTATGTATATTAGGTAAACGAATGTCCTATTTATTTGTTGATTTCTATAAGTTCAACTAAAATATAATCGATGTAGCTGTATTTATTTTCTTGGATAAACGTCGTGGTGTCAATTTTAATAATACACTATGATAATGACTGTAAGAGCTCACCTCTGGTGTTTGGGGTCATCGGTTTGATCCCTACTCATGCCATGTGGGCTTTGTGGGTGCGTTTACTCGGGGTTTTCCCCCTTACCTCCAAGTTTCATCGTTCCACCAATTTACCCATCATCCCTCCCGACTGAGAAGCAAACATGCTGATGGGCAAGAAAAAAAAATGTTATATTATGTATGAAATCTAAATGCATACAAATTGTTCCTGATTATATTGCCATATCGATATGCATTTGTATGCATTTACTTTACAGTTTCTTCATTATTTCAAAACAAAATGGGTGTTTTCAGGCTATTGCATCATTAGCCCATACAGATGTCACACACCATTATCTCTCACAATAATATATTTGCGGCAAAGCTGACTTCAGAAACGTGTTTCTTGTAAAATTCTAGCACAGAATGACATTACACCCTCTTCCCATTTATGGAAACGAATCGAGATTCAATTTGTAGGAAATTCAAGATGGTGGCCGTGAAGAACATACCCTCCAACATATAGCGCCTTTCACCCCACGCCCATTACTATGTATTTGCTTTCCATTCCTTTCAGCATTTTGCAAATATATAAGGGTATTTCCACACTTTTTCTTCACTCCCCAGAAACAAGAATTTGACTATTATATCATCGATAGTTCCCAAAGTAATTGCGCTCGAGTTGCCAAAATTTACATGTGCACATATTTTGATATTCTAACTAAGGTGGAAGAAGAAACATTTTCCTGACCCATCAGTATGTTTGCTTGTAAGCCAAAGTTGTCTAAAGGCATTAAAAAGTAAATTCAAACTAAAACAACCGTAAGAGCAAATCTAACAATGTTCGTTTATCCTGCTTATCGTTCCAAAACATAGGAACTGAAATGAGGTTGGCCGCTTTAATTTTTAGTGTATATATTTATGAAAGTAAAAACATTCTAAGACTGGGTGTGTTCTCGTGATGTTAGACGGCATATACTCCCATAAAGAGAAGGTGGGGATCGGATTTACTGACAAGCAAACTTCAGAGTCTCAAAAATTCACTAAGTCAACACAACTAATGAAATTAATGCGTTCATGTTTGTGTTTGCTTTTAGGGTCAGCAAGCACTAAATGCTGATAATGTATTTGAAAGTCGTCTTCGTCTTTCTCGGTACATCGCAACCGGATTGATTTTCAGGATCTCATTTCCTGTTGTATTCTTCTTGTTGGACATTATGTGTATTAATCTTGTTTCAAATGTCACAATTTGTTAGACATGCACAAAGAGGAGAGAGAAACTACACAATGCAAGATACGGCAAAAATAAGCTTCCCATTTCTAAACGATGTTGTAACAAAGGGTAAACACTGGAGCAGATTGAAATACATTGTACATACCAATGTAACCAGGAAGAAATGTCATTAATCAAAAACGTCTCTTGTCTAAGTACACACAATTACACCAACGCTCCACTCACATATTTTCGGATTATTTGTATTCTTTCATAATTTGACATACTAATTGCCATAATGGGTGGCACGCGCCGCGTTCCTCAAGGGAAAAATTTTATTTTGTGTAACATCACCGGAATTCCAACAATATGTCTCAGAGGAAGCTTCCATTTTTTTTTCTCCCTACTCACGAAAATCCTGAATACGTCTTGCGTAACACATACCTAGAGCGATAAAAACAATCTCATCAGTGATAAATTCCTTCAACTCCATTTAATGTATGACGTTTGTTGGGGATCACACTGACATTAAAGTATCCTCACATGATAGTCTGGTAACTGGCAAGTCGGGGAACAGAGCGGGCCAGAGAACATCACCGCCCTATCAAAACTAGTTATTATCTATAAGTCTAGGGCCGTCAGCATCGCGAGCCACAGATTATATAGTTAGTAGGGACTAGATATGCTTGAATTGTAGTGATTGGGATATAAGCATGCCTTATACAATATAATAAAGTACACTATTTGAGCCGTTTAAGTAAAGGATATATAATCTGTTTGGGTTTATCGTAATTGGTATGTACGCGTAATTGGACTGGTCTGTCTGGAACAGAAGAAAATATATTACTGTTTTTTGAAAATGTTAAGGTCTTTAGCCATCTTTAAACAGGAGACGGTATGGAAGGGCAGCGGACAGTGTCTTAGTTAAGGTATCATCATGTCGTTCGTGTTGTGAAACTGAAAAGAACTCTGGAAAACCTGAGTCAGGACAGTCGGCAGCAGAATTCGATTGCACGGTACCGACCCATTGTGGTCCCGAATAGACAGGTTAGGAAAAGACATTAATTTTCCTCATACACAAAAAATATAGCTTAAATTACGGCTTCATGCATACAGAATGCATCACAAAGCACCTGCTGTCCAGTGGCAGGGGTATAGGTGACTGTCACGCCTTATATGTAGCATTAACTAAAAATTATTATTGGTGTGTACAAAGGCATAAATAGGAATAAATAATATGTATTCCTAATATAAGCACTAATGTCTGTTTTTATTAGTCGCCCGGGTCAAAGGTGCTGGTGTTTGGCGCTCTCCCCACACACTTCGTAATGATTTTTGCTAAATATGTTTTTCGTCTCGCGCTTTACATAGCGATTTCTAATTACTCCTTGTAAACTGTGCCCCTGTGAAATTTGCGTCCTAGGCCCGTGACTATTGGACCTAGTGGTAAATCCGGTCCTTAGTCCATATCATTTGAATGGCTAATGATGACTATCGTTAAAGGCTATTAACACCAACATGTTCGACAACGTTACACATATCTTCCATAACGTAGTCTTGTAAATGTTCGCAAAGTAATTTGTATTCCGTCGAAGAGTTTAGGAAGAGAATAAGGAAAAAGAGAAGGAATAGTAGGATAAGGAAGATGGATTCTGTTCTTGTTAAAATGGCGACTGTGAATTCTTACTAAACGTAACAGAAATAGCCAAGCTAAGATTAAGAGATATCACTGTATATGTTAGATATAGTTAAAAAGACATGGTTTAAAGAAATAGTAAATTCCAAAACAAATACATACCTAGAGCTAGATAAACGTCTATAACTCGAAGAACAAAAGCGCCGGGTCCTTCAGGAACAATCGTGTGATCTGACTGTCGCCGCATCTCTTAGATATTAAAGATATCCAAACAGTGATAAAATATCACGAACCGAATCTGTCTCAATTAAGAAATATGATCACCACTGTCTCTTCTTGTCCCGTTGAACACGCAATTAGAAACGAAATAGCACATCTGTTTGAAAATCAACATCCCGAACACACCCAACAAGCACTATTCTATGATAACCAGTTCGCATTTCAATTAAGTCAGAGAATCAACACACCCACGCCCTACTAAAAGAAACAAAACAAACTCGTCACCAATCACTCAAACTTTTTAGGTTCCACATCAACACTTTTAACTATTATGCATGAACAAATACACACACACGGACATACGCAGGAGAAATGTTTTCTAAGAAAATAATACACACTTCTTCCCACCACCAAAGATTTTTACATTCCCGAAAGACTAGCAAATAAACACCACGACGGAAAGAGACTACGACATTCGGATAGAAAAGTCTTCACTCGTCAAGCGTTCATCTCAAACTGTCTTCGTTTTCATAAATTCTTTTTTCTCATAAACTACTGAAGTTTTGCTTTTTTTTTTCAGGACGTTACAAAAGAAAAGTGAATAATTCAATTTCACGCTCTTTTGCAGACTTCTCATATACTAAGTCGGAAAGGCATATACACATATACTCCTTCTGGAACACATATGTAAGACTGTGAAAATCCTAACACCCTTAGAACACACACGTACACCAGTAAAATGGTATTTCTCCAAAGAGGTTAAACAACAGACAAGGGCGATATTCATATGGTCAATCCAAAATAGTATGATTTCTTCACAAATAGGCACACACCACCTCATGAATTCAACGAACCTCTTTCTCTGCAAATCTCTCTTTTATCCTCCTTCGTTCCAGTAGATGAAACCAGCTGTTCCCGGTGTTTTAAACACAAGAACATTATGTCTATGTATATATACGCATGGAAGTGTTAGTGTTAAGGTATCAGGAACAGCCTGTAGAGGAAGATATTTCTGGGCTATGGTACTTCTAACTAACCACGGGAACGCCTGCTTACAAGAAAACGGGAATAAAAAAAGAAATCTGAAAGGAGCAAAGGGGAAGGTTTTTGGCAAGACGTGAAATACTCGTTTTATGTCCAATAACATAATGAACGGTCCTTGTCCCTCTGACGTTCACTGCCAACAAAAGCCTGTCCTGTTGATGTGAAACACTCTGGTCATTTGAAAAAAAAATCGCTTTTTCTAGACTGACTCAGAGGGTATAAAAGAACAATGATTGATGATTTATTTAAAGTAAATAAAATGAGTACCTTCCAATAGACCAAAAGTCTAATTCTCTCTTTATTATAAATATATATATACTAAGGGAAAATAGTACGCAATGGTTCATCGTCCACAATGGATCGGACATTGTTATTCAATTATTTGTGAGAGACCTGCTACGAGATTGAAGTATGCTTTACCACACGTCACGTATGGGTGTATACTACATACGAAACGGTGAGTTTATTTAACCCTGTAGGATAAGTACTGAAATAAGAATTGGAGTTGCTGTGTTGATTGCTTCATCACCGATGATATTGGGTGAAGACATACAAGAATACACAGATTTGACAGGTAAGGACTTCGTATGAAAATTCACTGTCATTTCCTTTGGGTTTTTTTTCATTTGTCAGTAGTTTGCTTTCCAGAGAAAGTAAACATGGGTTATATCATGTGTTGTGTGGACTGATTCACTGTGAAATATAGGTTTGACAAGCTCAAATATATTGTTGTACTTACTACATTTCATAAATTTGACCTCTTATTGCCACTTTTGTTCTCTTTACAGACTAACAATCACGGGTTTAACGGTTGTTTTAAAACCGAAAACCATTATTACATGATTTAAGTCAAAAACAAATATGTCAGTTACATATTATAAAATACAATTTATGTAACTAAATTCTGGTATTGTATGCAGGATTTGGCATTATATAATTAACAACACACGTTGATGAAGTCTTATACTAAACTGCACTCAAATAATGGTTTACTTTCGAAACATATTATATCCATTTGAGCACTTTTCAGGAGGAAGAAAAAACTGTATAATGCACTCAGCTCCGGTACTAAGTCCCTTTTCACACGAAGCCACCACGGTCGCGCCACCAGAAATTTTGGTGGCGCTTCACGTTTTATGTCCCTTTTCACAAGAAGCCACCATGATCGCGCCACTAGAAATTTTGGTGGCGCTTCACGTTTTATGTCCCTTGTCACAAGAAGCCACCATGATCGCGCCACCAACCGTGTCATCAGTTCGAAAATGGAGCCTGAAGAAGCATCTACTGTTGTTTTTCTGTTCTCGCGTTTACGTAAACGCCGAACGTGGAGAAAAAGTAAATTTTGGGTGCATCCATTATTACAAGACCGATCAACGAAAGGAATATTCTACACACTGTACAATAATCTGCGACAGAATTCGAATAATATTTTTAATTTCACGCGGATGAGCATTGCAACTTTTGATGAGTTGCTACAGTACTTAAAAGACGAACTGCCTGGTTTGGGTACGAAGCTTAGTATTGTTTTAAACTTTGCATTCATACATTTTTAGTTGTATAACTCATAGTTAAAATGAAGTAAATTTCTAGCTTCTTGTTTTATTAACTTAACACATTCATTTTAATGTTTGTTTGTTTTTTTTGTTGTTGTTTGCTTCTTTGTTTTAATTTTCGAAGGCGTCCATACTTTCAGAGAAATGTATGTTAGAGTCTGAGTGCGGGCTGCAAAAATGTCAGTGCCTGACGACAACTTGAACATTAAATAATATATAGTATTCTTATTCATTAGGTGTTCTTTGACCTGGAATGTAGTCTTCAGTGCCTCCTCTATCAAACGGCGTGCTAAAATAGTCTTTTGCAAAATTATAAGAGATATTATAAGGCAACTAAAGTAGGAAAGTGTATTCTAAATGTCAGTGCGTGACGCTTGGAATCGTTCAATACCTTGTACCGAAATGTTTACTGGATACTAGCAGCCGTAGCCCAGTTAGCACTTGGAAGGTATTGGGTTCATTTTCAGCATCTGACCATCTTGAATGCAGTTTTCTAGATTTTTCTTTTGTCACACCAAGCAAATCCTGGTTTGGTACCTTCAACTTAAGCTCTGGCTGATACCTCTCGCTCTGTCCCCTCCCTTATCCCGGTCTGAACTTGAAGGTTATAAATAAATTTAACTTCAACAAAGTTTTTTCCAGGATTTGTTCCTTAGTAGCACCAGACAAATGCCGGGATGGTATCTAGAAGCTAGGCCCTGGACGCCTACCTCCACAACCTCTGCCCTACTCTATACCGATCCGAGCCTGAGATGCCAAAGGGCCACAAATAAATTATATCAATTTAATGTTTATTTTATCTACAAATGTAAAACTTCCCAAATTCACTTTTCTCTCCAGGTGAGGCATCATCTTGCATCTTCTTTATTAAAAAAAAAATGTTTACAATCTCCTTCCCAGCATCTCTATTTCAATTCTCTGTTTGAATATTGTTCAGTAGTAATTTCACATACTGCAGTCCTTGACTGAAGTTCGGTTATGAAGTTTTCTTTGTCAAAGTGCGCGTTTTATACTTCGATATTCATGTTTAAATTGCAAAATTGTGAAATAAATGTGCCTCTGGTGGCTCGGAAAGCCTTCATTTAAAACAATGGAACGACGTGGTGGCGCTGCTAACTTGGTGGCTTGGAAAGTCGCGGAAGGAACATGCCAGCCCAAGTTGTGAAAATCTAACTGTTGCCACTTTTGTAAACCCAAAAACCTAAACTGACTTATTATATATATTGAAAATGTGAGAAATGCAATTCATAGATATGTATCTCCTCTAGACGTGGGTAAAATTTGAAGTTTGTAACATTAAAAATAAGGGAAAATATTGTAAAACAACATTGCAATGCTTTATAAATGGGATAACGTTCGAGGGGATTTAGAGTACTAGGGCACCTGGTGTTTTTCTTAGTATTTGAGTGAAGTTTAGTTAATCAAAAATATTAAACCAAAGCATATTGTTTTTCATTGTAATTTACGTACCATCCACTGTGCAGTGAAAGATTATTTACAACCAGAGAACAGAGATATAATTGCTGTCTACAATTGGATATTGCAGGTCTATATTCCAATGGATAAATTATGATCAATACGGCAAACAGGTAATATATAATAATGTTTGTTCTATATTGATCATAATTTTTCCAGAGTATGGAGGCGATTTGTCTGTGATGATTATTATTTGTATCATGAGTGTAATACACTAAAGTTATATTGTCACGGGGTTAGTTTAGCTACTGCGCACGACAAAAAAATTACCCAACAGCAACAACCCTATGGCGCGCGCGCTTGCGACTCATTAGGCTTTATTAGGTACGTGACGTTAAATATTGAATTACCGATGCTTTGTTCCAATTACCTGTTCTTAATATTGTGATGTTTTAATTTTTTTTAGTTTAACATAGAACAGCTTCCCGCGAAGTCTAACAGATTGTGCTAATGTATTAATTTCGAATGTTCGCATTATTTTGTGCCCTGCACTATTCTTTCGAGAAACTTGTTTGCAAAAAGCTATTTTTTTAAATAAACTTTAGTAGGAAAAGGTAAAATTGTTCTGTTCTTTTACACTTCTTAATTAGACATAGACTCGGAGGTGGATTCACAAAAGGATTTGGAGACATTTTGGTGACAATTACATTTTGTAATGTAGAGCATTGAATATGATTTTCTTAATTACGGTCTACAACTTATACCCCCACAGAAGAATAAAGTAATACGATATTATGAAAAGGAAAAGAAACTTGCTTTGAATGACGCAAGGAAATCAATATTGTTTTCGTATAATGAAGACATGTCGTAATGTTTCTTCTGTACCTTCAGATATTCCACTGGGGAAGTCTCCGTCCTGATTTACTGGCAACAGGCATCAGATATTGAGTCTGTCGTCGGGAACATGACATTCGCTCCGCTTCATTTCAAAAGTAAGACGGAACGTTACATCTGAATTGACAGCCGAGATCATAAATCACTTCCTTTCAAAATTAAATATAATCAATGTATGTGAAAAAAGAGTGCAGCAATATAAATTATGAACATATAATACTTTCCTACTTTGCCTAAATTTTCTGTCATTAAATGTGTTTTCCGATTTGAGTGGTTGTCCTAAGGATTACTTTTGAGAAATATATTTTCTAATCAAAACAAAATGATCGATCCTAGCAGAATAGGTAGGATTATTGAATTCTATCTCATGAGTGAAAGAGAGTCACATTTCCATAATCTCTCTCTTCTTTTTGACATTCAAAAACTGCATACGAAAATTGGTACTGCATTGATTGGAAATCGAACTAAGGTTCCGCGGTTGCCAAGCGAATGAACCATTCACTTTCACTGCGCAGAGAAAGTAAATCTTCTAAAAGCGACACGATTTTCTTTTTACAGCCAAAATTAGCTTAATGCGAATAACAGTTTGTGAATTTATTAATAAGGAAAGTAAGTGAAATCAATCTGGAATAATGTATACCAAACTAGTTCATGTTTGTGAATTTTAACTTAAGAATTGTGAGGAATTAAAACTTAAACACGAACCATTTTTAATCAGTCGACATTTTAGGATTTAACGAATCATATATTCCACTGTCTTCACCTCAGTTACTTAGATTTTTGTTTGCTAATCTCATATGCTATTTACAAGACTGTTTTGTATGTTATTATTGCCAATATGCTTGTGTTCCAAGTAAAACTATAAAACCTATCAGTGTGCGTGTGTTTTTAAGAAATAATGTTTCTCTGTCTTGTATAGGAGTTATGTATGCTTGCTTCATACATGTGTAATGAATCTGGAGTTGTTTTTAAATAAGGTTTCAAAAGACTACTTGAGTACTTTTTGTAGTTTATTTCTGTCTCACTGGGTTTGTACTGTGCAAAGTACATCACACGAGGTGCAAGAAGTTTGAGTTACAGACTCTAAATTAAGAAAGCATAACATTTTATGTTCTGTAAACAAATGTAGCATGTGCTCCACATAATAGCTCCTTTGTCTACAAAAAAAAAATATCTGAACAAGATGGTTCAATTACAGTTACTTCAAATGCAGTAATAAAATGTAATGGAAAATCCTATAAATTGTACCGGCATTTATCTTGCACCACTTGGTTCTTTGGCAAACAGTATGCATAGTGGTTCTGCCAATTGGCTGGAATATATACTGCGAGAGAACTTTTATCTAAAAGTGAGTATATAACAAATATCAGGTAAACGTGCACGTATTGTACATATGACATATTTTTTATAAATACTTGCTGTAACTAAAACCATGGTGTTTCATCTGGTTATACATTAAGTCTTGTAATAAATAACGTTATTCTCCAATTAAACACATTTCAGATTTTTCTCAGAACTTAAGTGTAGGACGTACCGAGCACCTATACTAAACTGAGCGTAAAAACCACACAGCTCGAGAAGAATGGTGTAGGGGAGACCGGAGCTGGTTGACACATGGGGTAGGTCGACACAATGCCAATAAATTTCACATTGAGCAGTTCGTAGTACTCATGATACCTTTGTCGCACAAGTGCCTACCCGGAACCCAGTTGTTGCTGTAGTTTCATGAACAGTGGAAGGCTTTACTCGAGTTGAGTACGAAAAACTATTTTTTTCTATCAGTTAAGTAATTTTTAAAATCCTACTATTCATATCACTGAGGGTACTAAATTAGTATTTAAAAAATAATGAATAGAGAATTTTATTCGCTGCTATCTCTCTTACAATAGGCATTCAGATAGAAATATTATGACTCATAGTCTTAGTTTTTCAAAGCAGATAAATCGAAATGGTGCCTTGAGATTGGTTGACACAAATCGTTTTGGTTAAGTTGACACGTATGTCAACCCCCACTTCCGTGGGTTATAATTGTTAGATGTATTCCTACATACCGTTGCGCGAATACAGATTATGTTTTGAATTTAGTCATATTTCCATCTTTTAATCTCGTATTTCTTATTTGCCACGAAACTAGATATTTTGTTTATTTCAATTAAGGCAGTTGCTGGAACATGATTATCGACATCTAGCACGCGGGTTTCATTGTTTCTGAGCATGTTAAATCTCCGGAAGGTGTAAGGATATTTCTCAAAATAGGGACACGGAGAACGAGTCCAAACTGATAGAAAAGAAAGTGTCTTTCTTCCATACTAACACACACACATGTGGAAAAAAGATGATAGGAGAGCAGAAGAGAGTGACAAAAAGAAGTTTAACGTCCAGTGAAAACAAAAATTACAAGAAAGCCTCAAAAGGATTTGAACACATCATCAGATGAAGACGATTCTGTGTGTTTAATCTGCATAGACTACCAGTACGTAGAAGGAACCGTGGATCCAATGTTCGAGTTGCAAGACTTGATCTCATGAAGTACGCACTGACGGAAAGAAGTAACGTGTACTTGTTTCATAACTGTGATTCTTTGGACGATTTATCTTAGTAATTTGCAATGAACAACGTCTTCTGATTTAATTAACTTTTGAAACTAAGAATATTGTGAGTGCTCAGAGTAACACTGTTACTCAAATTTACATTTGATGAAAAGCAGTAGTAGTAGAGACATCTATGAAAATTCGTCGTAAGTTGTGTTTAGAACTAGAAGAGTCATGCGTAATTTATTCAGAAAGAAATTTTATTTTGTTTAGCTTCTTTTTTAGTCTTAGTCCTACCAGTTTCGTGTTTATAAAATATAATGAACGATCTCGTAATATAGGATATGGAGAAGCGCCTCCTACGAGCGATCCCGGGTTCGATTCCCGATGAGGGCTCAAAAATTTCGATGTTGACCCAGCATCGTGAGGACAATTGGAGAGCTGCTGTGAATAAAAGACAGCGGCGATCACAGTGAGAGCTTCGGCTCTCCTCTCCGAACCCGTCTGGTCAGCGTGGGAGCAGTAGACCAACTCCTCCAATCGGGGAGAGGCCTCATCCACTAGTGGATTGAATATGGCTGTGATTTATTATTTAGCTTGTTTATTATGAGCAGTTATATTTGAAACATTTCTGAACTTTGAGAAAGACACTAGTGTCAACAACATGGCCATATCCTGTAGAATGAACCGCGACATTTCGTACAATTTCTATCGGCACTACTTATAAATAAGTCAGACGCAGAGTATGGAATAAGGAATGGATTGTATCCTGAGTCTTAAGTATTAAAATTTACAACAAAACACATTTTAAACTATATTTACTTTTAACAACAATAACAAGAAATATAATGTATTATCTAGGCCACATTTCTAAGCAACGAAAAATTTAATATATTTTTAAAAGTAGGTTTATCCACGAGAAACAAGAAGAGTTCCTCTTATGCTGGATAGGATATGACAATTAATTTATGTTTTTATTTAAGTAAACAAAATACTTAATGCTAAAACCGTTTATATATTTTCGATGATAACAGCAAAGAAGTATATGAAACCCAAAAATGTAGAAAGAACATTTTTACTTTAGGAATGGTAATGCCGAATAATGTATCTGAACAAAAACACCAGAGGTGCAAAAAGTGGAGCCAAGTTCTTTAGCCCTAAAAAGGTGTGAAATGGGAGACGGATGAGCCAAGTTCCTTGGTGACAGCATGTAACAGGACCAAAGGAACTTGGCGCGAGCTGGCAAAAGCCTTAGGGTTGGGGGCGGTGGACGAAGTGGGTTTTAGGGTCCCCACCACCCTTATAGCTTGAGGATCATGAACCTTGCCACCTCGCGCCAAGTTCCTTTGTTCCTGTTACATGCTGTCACCAAGGAACTTGGCTCATCCGTCTCCCATTTCACACCTTTTTAGGGCTAAAGAACTTGGCTCCACTTTTTGCACCTCTGGTGTTTTTGTTCAGATTTCACAGCTTTTTGTACGTGTATAATATATATACTCGCTCGCTCGGCCTCGTTTAGGTCCTCGCCCCCCGTAGCTGGCTGCGCCCCCAACTTCGGGTTTTTGGGTACTTACGCCCCTTTATCGTAACCACTCTCCAGGACACTGTGCTTCCATGTTGCAGATTTTTTCCTATACTCACCACCCGTGGGAATGAGATATTTATTGAAACACAGGGAAGCTTTACCATATTTATTGTAACCTACTTGTGATGATACAGCAAATTTGCTTCCTGCTGGCGGCCCTAAAATCCACCAATACCAACCCCCAAGGCTCGAACATCTTCTGGTGTTTTGCTCGGATTTCACAGCTTTTTATACGTGTATATATATACTGGGTTCGCCTGGCTGGGTGTGCTGCCCCAGAATTTCGTGTGCGCCCCAACTTCAAATTTTTAATGCTACGCCCCCTTTTATTGTGATCAGACTTTCTGGGGACAGCGCCCCATGCTGTGCAGACCTTTTCTCATATCGCCTCGGAGGCTGCACGCTCATAGCGGTGGTTTGATCCATTTATTGAAACATTTTCGTGATGGTACACCTTCATACCAAATTTCGTTTCTCTAGCTTCAGTGGTTTGGAAAATGGTATTTGGGCGGCTATGTTGAATTAAAGAAAGCGATTTTTAAAAAGTTTTCTTACATTGCTGTTACCTACTTGTGATGGTACACCTTCATACCAAATTTCGTTTCTATAGCTCGAATGGTGTAGAAAAAGTTTTTGTGCGGCCATTTTGATCCAAGTTAACAACTTTTTCAAAAATGTAAATTATTCCTAAACTACTCTTGTTAATACATCTTTATCCCCAATTTCGTATCCCTAGTTCAAACGTTCTGGAAAATGGATTATGAAGTCAGCCATTTTGGATTCAAAATGATGTCTTTGCAGATATTTTGTAATCTACTAGTGATGATATACCGTCATCGAAATTTCATATTTCAATTTTTAACATCTTTTTTCTTACAGAACCTCAAAATCGCTGATTTCGCAATAAACTCTTGTTCCTGTATAGCATGCTGACGTTTTGTGACACGCGGAACTCGGCTGCATGCACTGCCGTACGTGTTGATACTCCCTCGATTCGCTCGCGTCGCTGCGCCAAGAATCCCACGGCAGGCCGCGCATCGAACTTGAGAA
>JAGDQP010011813.1:0-30175 GCA_022664845.1 Lepisma saccharinum
ATATATATATAAAAGGTATATTCAGATAAAATTTCTCTACAACGAAGGTCATTATAACGACATTTCCGTTAGAACGAAGTTCTTCGAAATCCCTACCGAATTCTCGTTCTCTAATACAATTTTCATTACAACAAATTTTCGTTAAAACGAAACAAAATCGTGGGTTCTGTAAAATGTGTTATAACGGGATTTTACCTGTATAGAGTTGAATATCTTTCTTTGAAAACTATACTATCAATAATTATTATTGTCTAGTCAAAGTTAACGTCCATTTAATTTTGCTCATACTCATGTGAAATCATATTTCAATAAATATAGTATATAAAATAGTATTCGTTGAAATAATTACCTCGTTATCTTCTGAATCACTTGGGCCGCAAGTGATAGCACCCGGTAAAGGAAGTGTAGCCTGTCCCATTTTTGCCATTCTTGAAATAATGCTTGCTTTATGAGACCTTGGACTACTTGTTAAAGCTTCTGATATAGATGCACCCCTAGCTTTAATGCTGCTGTCATCTCCTCCTATACTGTACGAAAATAACATGAATCAGGAAAAATCACACTTCAGAATTTTATATTGATTAACTACTTTGCTATCATTTAATAAAACACTTTAGTACAATATCTCTCAACCACCAGGCTGCGGCCTGATACCGGGTCCAGGCGATTCCTCTACCGCATCACAACAAGCCTCCTGTATTACATGAATATGGCTTTAACAGCCGACGTGTCCTATCTCATTTTATGCAGAATGTAATGAAATGAACAAATTTTGAGATGTTAATTTTGTGAACACCATTTTTCTTTATACAAGCAACAGTTTTTAGAGGAAGAAAGTTGAAACAATTGGTGGCATTTAATAGAAAATGTACATTTCTCTTTGAACACGTATAGTACTAATCATCGTGTCGTAATGAGTTATGTCTCGTTTCAAAGTTTAAAAACAAAAGACTGTGTGTATAAAACATATGTTTATAACGCGCCATATGAAGATGATTAAGAAATTGAAAGGGACTGAAAACATGATTTAATATAATTCTGTGCCGTTCTGACAACACTGTCTGGTGACAGGAACAACAGAATTGTGGACAATTCCCAAACTTTCGCCTACGAAAAAGTTTCTTTCATGAAGTAGGCCTTGAAAGTGTTCAACATAATTTTGTCGGAAAGCGACCGCCAAGAGGATGTGAAACGTTGTTCTACACAATACCGGGCATTAGCTTTGTAAGGTAATTAAGAATGCACATACTGATCTTAAAAATTTACGTAGAAACTAATTTTATTGTCGGAAGTGTTCAATCGTATACAGAAATTTATTTAATAAGGCAATGAAGTTATTTCATAACGCAAACCTAACAAATGAAAAGAGTTATTGTTAATTTTGCTTTATAATAATACTTAGCGTGTTATGATTATAATACAATAATAGCCTTATTCACATTATTTAGTCTTAACAATACACGAAAGCTGTTTGTTACTTAGAAATACTTTTAATGTTCGCAACTTCTCTGTTCTGAACTGACACCCTGAATTGTCAGCGAGAGTACTTTTTGGCTTCCTTGGTGCCCTACCACCTGTGGTAGGTCACTAAAGGAGCTCGAGGTATTCCTTACCGACACCTCAGGACTTCTTCCCATCGGTGCAGTCGGCTGCACTTAGTGACTGGGCCGCTGATATTGCACTGAGGGAAATAGCGGGAAGCTTGGAACAAAACCAGCTACAAGAAACTTCCAAACTGTGAGCCTTCTTCTCTCGGCGTAATGTAGACCCAGGACGGTGAGGGGCTATTTCATAACAGCATCCCTACTGGGCCCGCTAAAATCCCGTAGGATGCCTGTCAAAGTTACAAAAATAACAACTGGATTTCGAAATTGACTAACTCAAAGTTTTTGATGTTCAAGTCAACTTCATTTGGCTACAACCTAAAACAAGATGAATTGGTTTTGATTATATTCACTAGGAGACGCTGTGCAGCTAGTAAGTAACTGATCCCAGACAGCGCTGAGATTCAAACTTACTTCTTTGTTCATGTTTCTCAGTGACATTTTCTATTAATTTGTTTTCCTTAAAACAATAACTCCCGAGAATTTGTTCTTTTTATTTAGAATCTGATGGTAAAAGAAGGTCATTCCATCTTCAGTGGCCCAGAAATAATTAGTATGGTCACTCGACTTCTTTAAAAGATGTTTACTTTTTAATATTTGTATCCTCTATATGTGAATAGTTTAAAACGAGTATTCTTTTATTTTTATTTCTACTGACTGATTAAGGCGGCCATTTTTGTATTGCGCTCATGCCAAAATCTGCATTTGCAGACTTTTACGAAAAATGTAGTATCTACGGACTGGTTTATCATAGGACATTCAAACAAAAACTATTTCTTCCTTTAATCTGCTCGATAATTTCAGTCCTGTGCATGAAAACCCTAAAACATGATGGAACTGATCAAAATGGTATCCAAATGTGATTGTCGGATTAGAACAATTGCGTTTTTCATCGCAGAGAAGGGGTTAAATGTCAAAGTTAATTTTTTGTATACCATTATACATCAAAGTACATGTAAGGTAAACAGAAAATGAAGGATGATATTTAATTCCTTAATTTTTTATGATATTCAAGAGTTAGGAGCTCTAATAAAAGGGTTAATTTTGTCCCTTTTACTTTTGTTACCTTCAGGTTGATACTTCAAGCTGTTGAGAGAAACCAATACACTGTAAAAGTTCCTCCACGTGTTTTTGGAACGTCAAACCAGAGATCTTCAAGAGCTTCTGGAAGATCTGCTGCATTAACACTTGGTTTTTACTATGAACTTGAATCTCTTTCCTTACAACAAAAACTCCACAAGATCTAAAACTCTCCTCGAACTTCGTTTAGGCTCATCTTCAGGACAACGCAAAAGCATGTCAAGAAACACAATTAAACTAGATATGAAAGAATATTTAAGATGTAATACCTTGGCAACTGGATGTTTTCGCTACTATCTTCCCCTAATACGGGAGTATCAGACCGAGACGCAACCGAATCCTTATGCTGCTTTATCCTCACAATGTCAACTTCAAAACACAATGTTGAGTTTGGCGGAACACTACCTTCTTTCCCCTGTACAAAATAAAGACAAGTAGAGCTTAGTCACTTAAAACTTTTCAACTAGCAATCAATTCATTCACTGAGAATAGGAAGCCAAACCACTGTTACCGCTCGAAAGTAAACTAAGTGGAAGAAATGTAACACAGATACAACAAGCAAAAATAAGTTTATATGAACCTAGGACGCTCTCTCATCGCGCGAGTCAAATGCAATAAAAGCACAGGTTTCAGTTGTTTAAAAGAAGTGCGCATACTATATACATAAATCAAAGCTATGGCGACATGACAAGTTCCACATTGTTATGTGTACCGAATGTGAATGTAAAGTAAATAATGAAAATCTGGGTGTGGTATGTCTTAATAGGTTACGCGCGACACTAAACCGGTGTCATTGATCGTCTACCAATTGAAACGGGTCAAGTATATCAAGGTCACTACCCTCAAACCTGAAGTCAGTTTCTATCTACCTGGTTTTATTGTCCGTTTTCACAGAACAAAAATACTATAGTGAAAGGTTAAAGCTATGGGATTAAATTCACATAACTAATTTCAACTCTAAAGTCAGTTTCTCTTTACTTCCCGGCATTTCCTGGTGTAACTGAGAAAACAACTGATAAATTCAGTGACAAATCGAACTGTCGCCTCTTCTATTTCCCGCAATATTGTTTAGCATAAGATATATATTACGTCTGATTTTATATGCCTTTTAAGTGTGTAATAACTGGATATAATAATATTTAAAAGATAACTTCATACTATGCCGATGGCAGCATTAAACTCAACTGTAATTTTGCAGTGAAAGACTGTGCGTTGCTTGCAATTACTGTTATCATTACATGAAAGTTTTACCTTGATTCCTTACACGAACTAAGGAAATTCCAGTAAGTAAACGTTACCACAGGATGCACACGCGATTTTCCACTAACGCCAGAGATAGCGAAAACCAGCTATGTATGTGTGTGTGAAAGGAAGTTCGCGCTTATGGATACGATAAAGCTACATGTTTATCTTAAGCAAAGAATACTGAAAACGTATTACCTTAGATCCATATCCCAAACCAGAAGGTACAAATATCAGCCGCCTGCAGCCCTTCTTGCTCCCTATAAGGCCATCTTCCCAGCCCTGGATTAGTTTGCCTTTCCCAACTCTTAAACGCAATGGTTTGTCTGACTTTATATTTTCATCAAACACCTAAAATAAAAATAAAATACAAAACATATTTAAATAGAAAACATCTGAGAAATGGAACTTTCTCTCAAGCTAATGAAAGAACAAGTTAATCCAATGACGAAGCTTCCTATTTTTATAAAGATAACTTTGTCTGCTAGTTAATGACACTACTGTACTACCGCACTTTTCTTAAAGGACCGAATCCACGTAAAAATTTAAACAAGTTTTCTTGGTAAAGAAAGTTATAGCTTACCGGGAACTGAAGTATGTACAATTCCGCTTATTATGTATGTAGAACTCTTTTTTTTTTTTTTTTTAAAAAAACTAAACTCTGTGTCTCCAGAAAAGACAATAATATTTTGCGAAATGGACACACAACTTTTTTTCTTTTTTTCTCTTCAAAATGCATAAAACTAAAACTCATTTCAGCGATAAATTTTATTTTTTGAATAAGTACTGTCATTATGTTCTACTTATTGTAATGTTTCTTTTTACCACTGATTTGTTTAATTATCATTTTAGCGTTATTACTGCACCCGTATACAAACGGTGAAGCTATACAGTTATCCTGATTGTCCGTCTATACCCCTCCAAGATCTAAAGGACAGACCGATCTAAACTACAAGCCAGACAGAGTTGAGCCACATACGGTTGGATTCCTAATGGTGTGAAAAGTGGGAAAAAATATGACTGACTGCAAAATTGGCAGGTCTTCTCATTTGCTTAGCTGTCTCCATTGCGCATATGTTGGGAAGCTAGTCTACCATTCGATTCCTTGAGCTCTAAAAGGATAGGGAAAACTTCACTCACTCTAACTATAAAACTGGCAGGACCTTTTCGATCGTTTAGCATTCTCCATCTGTACCTAGATCTCAGTAACTACAAGTGAAACAGAAATAAGGCATATACGTTGGATTCCTCATGATCTGAAAGGGTAAAGAAAACTATGACTGACTCTAAAAGCGGCAAGGCCTTTTCAATCGCTTAGTATTTTTTGTCTGTACCCACATAGATCTATGAAACTACAAGGGACACAGAAATGAGATACACTATTGGATTCCTCGTGGTCAGAAAGGGTGAGGAAAACTGAAATTTGACTGTAAAGATGGTAGGTCCTTTTCAATTGATTAGGATTCTCCATCTGAACCCAGCCCCCTACAACTCAGTAACTATAAGCCAGACAGAGATGACTCATACACTTTTGCATTCATCATAGTCCGAAAGAGTGGGGAAAACTACAATATTAACTATTTTTTGGTGGGATAGTTCGTAAAGGAATAATTGATATTATACAGGGGCGATTTAGTTTTGTCTATAAAACCATTACTTAGCTTGTTACTTTGTTATGTTTCAGCATAAAATGGTCGATGTGCTGTATGTGAAACTATTGAAATAATAATAATAATAACTGCATGTCCAGCTTCATGAAGTTACTGTTGACCAGGACATTAAACCTTGATTTTATAAACGGAATGCACTTTTTTAATTGTTCAACGAACAGATGAAGAATGATATATTTAAATCCCTACCTGACATTCTTCGACAACGAGAAAGGTTTAATTATATTATTTTCTCACGTAATCTTCTACTGAATTTATTTTAAGGCCTTTAGGCAACTATGGCTCAGGCCGTATGGATGATGATGGGATGAATTGGTAGAATGAAGAAAGTGGGAGGAAACGGGAGCACCCCGAGAAAACCCATGCACACGGTGTTTGTCCACCACAAAGCCCACATGGCATGAGCAGGGATCGATCCGCCGAGCCCTACCACCAGAGGTGAGCGCTCTACCAACTGAGCCACCGTGGCCTGTAATCTTCTATTATTATTATTATAAGGGCAAATACCCTGAAAATCTTATTTAATTGTGCCTAGAATAATTTAGACGAATAATAAAAGAGAGACTGCGAATAGTGCGAACCATGAATAGTCAGTCGGTCGTGAACGTTTCGTTTTCCCCCGGATGTAAAGCAGTGATTACACAGTACTATACCCGCGGCAAATAATTCTTTCGATTCTTCTGTTCGTGAAACACTCGTTATAAACATACTCTTAGGTATTTTTAGTCGTTCTTTCTACTCCAATGTTTCTAAACACCCACAAACATTTCTCCCTAATCTCTTTGAACATCTCTATATTAATGCAGTACTTCATAATATCTTACTTGTAAACGGTTTCATATCTTCTGTATTCAACATAAGAAACCGATAAATATATGCTGTATGATACTTCACTAACTACGACGTTACACGACAAAGTGCCAGTTCGTTTGATCGATAAGTGCTATTAAGAACGGACACACAAACAAATTACTTTAAATGATTTTTTTCGTAACGAAGAAAACACAATTCGCTTACCTTCTGTCCACTATGACCAGATGTTCCTCGCTAAACAACATACGGTACACAATAAGAAGACTAAGAATACTATAAACACAATGCACAAAAATATTTTTGCTTAGCTATACGTACGCTTCATCAGTTGGTTTAAAAGGCAAGGAGTATGAGTGAAAGGAAATTTTGGGTTAAGCAGTCCATATAACCTTGTCAACAGTATTTACCTTGCAGTTGAATATGCGGCTATTCATGTCAAAATAAGGACGGAGGAAGTGCTAGATATTGTTCGATGGAATGCATCCGCCTCAGAATGAAACAAAAGAACCTATATAACAAATACAGCAAGGTTACGGCTATCGTAGAGAGATTGTTTTTTATTATTATTATTTATACAAAAACTTTCATACACATACTATTCTTTCTCTTATGGAATGTGTCTTTATCATTATTGCATCTGGAAAGCTGTGAGATGAGATTTTTAAATGCCGAGACAGCCTTGAAACAGGAGTTTCATTTTTTGGATCCTTGACATGATCAGTAAACCTGGTCCTTTTTTTTGGTCCTGTCAACATACCTCTCACCACATTGGCATGTAATCTGATATACTCCAATGCCAGTGCATCAAGAAACAAAGTAATTTTCATTTGGAGTGAAACTTTTCCCTAATGTGATATAATTGCAGCACTTATATTGTTAACTTTATGCAACCTTTCTTAATCTATAGGTGACGAGCTGGCGCAAGAGGATCCAGGTTTCTTCTTATTCACTGGTGCCTGTTTTATGAGAATTTTATTGTGGTGTTTTTGTTACATGGTTGACATGTGAATCCAGTTCTCTTTTTTCGAGGGGCAAAGGAAGGGGGTCGTAAGGAGATAATAAAATCAATTTCATGTTTTAAATCGACCTGTACCATGCAAATGTTAAATGGCCGCAAAAGAAAAAAAAAAAGACTGTATGTTATATTTCATTTGTAAGGGGTGGTCTGACTTTCTGAGTATGTGTTGTTCTCCTGAAGTCCATCTACGGTAAAACCTAGTTTGGAATTTCTGATTGAGAGGATATAATTGCAAATCTAAGCAAAGTTTATACAGCCTTCAAGAATTTGAATTTACGTCCTTTAGGCTACAATGACTCAGGCCGGATGGATGATGGGATGATTGGGGGAATGAAGAAAGTGCGAAGAAACGGGAGAACCCCTGAGAAAACCCACGCACACGGTGTAAATCTCACTGAGATTCATCTCTCTACACAATCAAGAGTATTGTCGAGATATCGGTAATATATGATTTTCCTGGATGAAGGATGATTCAGTTTCAGTTTCAAAATGATCCATGACTTATCGATAATATACAAAGATTTACGATTTTTATAAAAAGCACTATAACAATGTGAAAGAAAGGAAAGAAAAAAGAAAAGCTTTTCACAATCCTTCACAATTTGTGTATCGTATTTCCATTAAAACTATTTACTAGTCGGAATTAAATGTCTTCTCTTTCGCTTTAGGTGCGTAATTATGATCTTTCACCTTGAACTTCGCTGTCATGCTATTAATTTTCTAAGATTTCAATATGTTCAACTCACTAGCATTTTAATTTTTTCTTTAAACTTCCAGCGGTAGTTTTAATGTAATGTATTTTACTTATTCGCTTTTAGTCACCTGATGTAGTTGGAAAGGAGCGAGTGAAATATTGCAATAATGATGTTATGTTTTCACATAGGGCTTATTTTCTTTTTACAGTATAATTAAATTCGTCACACGAACTACATTGTAAACAACATTTTTGTAAAGAATAATGTAATAACGGAAAAACATTTTATCGAGTATCACTAATGCTAAAGTAGTGTTGGTGTCATGTTTTTTTTTTTCAAGGAAAAGCAGTTCATTCTGTACTGTGAAATGCGTGTTTGAACAAAAAACGTTCTAATAGAAAGCAATATGGTCGATTGTATTGTGTAAAATTTTGTTTCTGTTGCTTACAACATTGTTCGTGTCAGTTATTCAATTAAATAAGTTTAATGGTGTTCTAGTAATAAATTCTTAAGTAGTTATGTGATGTGTCACAAAATGCATATCGGTACATGTTCACGGATCTGCAAGATATATGAATAAACATAAAAGTAAGTGTTGTTTGTATAAATCCCTCTTGCGCCTATTTGTCTACTATCCACATTTTTTTTTTTTAATTCTGGGAATTGCTCGTTTGTCTTATGAGGAAGGGCCTTATCTGTTACCACTAAATCACTGAGTATTACTATTCTTGCCAAACATGCTAAGTAACTTAAATTGAACACGCTCTAATAAGACCAGAAGCGAATAATGAATTGCCTTGTGTTTGATGTGTTAGTTTCGCGATTCTGTATCTTGCATCGAGAATTTTTGTAATAAAATTGTTAACAGAAAGAATTTAGTTTCTTTCATTCTTTTTTTAATTAAAATCCCAGTTATATGAAAAGTATGACATTTCAAAGATTTGGTAGTTTAACTTCTATAGTTTGAGTAAGAAGCGGTTTCTCTCCTCAGGCTATGATTCAAGTCAGTTAATATACTTTCCAAATGGCTTCATCAGTAACCGAATGCATGAAGCGTGGATTTTATTGAGAGTGATACCATTTGGTTTTCAGGTAGAACCGACGGTTCATGGATGTGTGAGGTTACATAATATATATTTCTTGAACAAGAGAAGATAGGTGAACTACCATGCACTAAGAAAGATTTCAAACATCACCTGATCGAACTTCCCATTTTTGAATATCCATCCTGTGTATTTGATTTCAATGGAATCCCCACTCTCCACTCCATTTCCTTCTCCACATAACAAATCTTGCACCACCACTGTATCTATTTTTCCTGCCACAGTATTCACTCTTGCCAAACCAACCTAGAATATAGAAAGTAGGGTAACTTTATAATGTTGTTTGAAAAAAGGTACATCATGATTAGCTAAAAGTCAACCAATTTTAATGCTGAGTTCAAAATGTATAGTATGAAATACAATGATCTTAGACACAAATAGAAAAGCACTCACCATCTGATAATTAACTTAAACTAGGTTTATAAATACTCTCTTTCCGTGACAAAACAAGGTAACAATGATTATTTGCAAGCGGAAAACTTGTGAAATATATACAGTAAAAGGGTAATGATATCCCCACTGTACGATGCGCACGAACCGTGAACGGAAGTAAGGTGGGATAGTGAGTCACATGCTCGACCGGCTTTACCTCCCATCGTGCCCAGGGGTACCAAGAGCACTTTGGTACTCAATTTGATGGGAAACTGAATGCACACGTAATCAAAATAAATTTTCTAGTGAATGGAAGGTAATCGGACCTATCTTTATCAGAAATTACTGTCAATATGCTAATATTGCAAAATCTTACACTCAAAAACTGATTTTAATTTTTCGTTACACTGAAAAACTGATTTTAATTTTCCTTCATTTAAACTCATCTTTCTAAAACATGCAGCAGACCCTTTTTTTCCGTTATATTTAATCTGTTAAACTTTTCACTTCGGAATCTCAAAGCATCTTCAGGTGTCGACGGCAAAAGATTGTTTTAATGTGAAATATGTATGTTATATGTATGTCTGTTTTTCATTTTTATGTACATGTAAATATTAGAGATGGCCAGATCCGGATCCAAAACAAATCAGATATCCGAAACTGATCATCCGGATCCGAAAATATCCGAAAGCCGGACCCGGATCCGTTGGACCACCCCTAGGAAATATGTGAAAATAAAAAACAATCAATAAAATATTATTACCAACAGTACGCAAAGTTTATGCCTACTCCCAAACACACGGATGAGTATTTTGTATAGGTTGTAACGGGAAATAGCTTTATATATTTGATAATTACAGTCTACAAGGCTTAAAACGAACTATAAATAAAAAGAATACGATAATCAGGGGCGCACACGAACATGCTAAAGAAAAGTCTACCATTTGCTTAAAACTGCGGTTGGTGAAAAATGGTTAAAAAATGTGACGGACTGAATTACAAGTGAGAGAATATTTTTTAAACAGATTAATACGTTAATAAGCTATAATGATTTGAACGGAACTCACCTTGTACTAAGCCCTCTTGAAGGTGGAACTTCAAAAGGTGAAGATTTCTGCTCCCACACCTCGGAGTATTTTGAAGTGATAAGGAACGTTTGTTACAGTGAAAAATGTGTATGTTAATAATGTATAAATTGTTCTACGTTGTTATGTACATGTTAATATATGTAAATAAAAAATATATATATATATAAAAAAAACACCTGTACACACGGTTACTACTATTCAGTGCGTAATAACAACAAGTTTATAACGATTTGACTAATAAAGTCGGAATTATAGCGGGTTTTAAAATAAAATTACCCATACCATACGAGTTACTTACCTCTTTCGCAAATGACACTGCATCTTGTGCAGAGTCGAACCTTAGTGACCAATTCTGTTTAGTTTCATCATAAAATGACACGTAATTGTTGACTTGAATCTAAAACAAAAGGAAGGGGAATACATCAGTTAATTATTATTATTATTGTTATTATTTATATTTACAAGACATATAAAACATTAGAAATCAATTAAATACAGCTACACAATATTAAAAATATTATTACTATTTATAGATGTAAACCCGTTGCAATTTCTTGTTAAACTTAACATTCAACAATTGCTAGCAAACTCAATATATGTCTAGTTCCCTATGACGGTGGGTAGCTCAATTGTATAACCCTCGGCCCGCAACCGGTTTCCGGATTCGAATATTCTGTTCCGTGCATTTTTCAACTATATCTCTATTCGGTACAATACAGACAAGAATGAGAATGTTCTTACATTACGCTATGAGATGTTGAACCACAGCATAGATTAAATTTAAAACACTTCTTCAGAGTAATTCCTCCTGCTATTCATAGTAAACACAAGCTGAAATTTCAGATAGAGTAGCGAATAGGCAACAGTGTAAAGCATGTTAAATAATCTAATAATACCATCACTGCTCCACATATGTTAAGGAAGTTAAACGTTTTAGAACTCAAGTGAATATACTCACCAACATATACTGACAGTCTGGTACATCCAAACAAAGACATTTTTCAGAATAACTTTCTTAAAGTTCTGCTGGCGTCTAATGATAATTCAATGTTCTTGGACTTGCTGCCAGAATAAATCCTGTTCGACGGCTGAGCTTTCATTACGATTGAACAGAATTTATTCTGGCAGCAAGTCCAAGAATGTTGGATTAATACATTTTTCAGAAATTTGTATAGAATTAAAAATTTAATATTACTTATGCAGTACCTATAGTACTACTATACATTATCTTTCTGGTTCTTAACTGTAATCTGTATTTACCTATTCTTCTCAATTTTTCTAAGGCATTACATTGTATTATATTCTTTGAAATGTACTATATGTTATTTCAGAAAGCAATATCTTATCGAATTCTACAATTAGCATCTTACAAAATCAGTCCTCTTAATATACCTTCAACGCGCAGAATGTAAACAATTTTAAATTTTGAAGCAAAAATAATACAAAAGTACAACATTGTACGTTGTCAGACGGTTTTTAGTCCAGTGCACAGTGAACAAAAGTGGAAATATAGGCGAAACGGTGTTACCATAATCTGTGTGTGGTATGGCTCGCGATGTCTTCACAGACAACGGTCATGATGTTTTAGTGGCGCCGACTATGTATGTTACTATAGTAACAAAGAAGCACCATTAAAACCATCTGAAATTGACCTTTCTATCGGAAAGTTTTATACGTATGTACCAGTTAAGTATTAACGTGTTTTTAACCGATTATGTTACACGAAGAAACGAGAAATAATAAATTTTCTGGCGGCATTATTTCTCATGCATATATTTCCTTAAATGTAGTTAAAGTACGGGGTGTCATAGATAGCTTTAATATCCATACATCGCGTAATTTACTTGAAAAGGTAAACTCCTTTTTGATCGCGTAGTGTTCCGCTGATAGTCTAAATAATGCCAAACGCTTTAATTTACAATCTTCACCCTTAAAACGTCGAAAAAATACTGGCATCATTTCAGACTTTTTTCTTCCACAAACAAAACATAACCCAGTTAAGCCCAGCCTATTTGTGCTGAATGACTGGATACAGATTTTTGAGCGTTTTATCCACATTTCATACAGGCTTGGGAGTGAAAAGTGACAAATGAGAAGTATACTCGACAAAAAGAAGAAAAAAAAAAGATTACCCACTCAACGCTTGCGAGAGATGATGGATTTGCTCGCAAATAAACCGAATCCAAATTTAATTGAATTTATTAGGCATCTATGGTTCAAGTCGTAAATCGAATTCGAAATGTTGAGGTTAAACGAATAACAACACAATTCAACGCTTTCCTCAAAATATTCAGTTACCTACAAAATTACTGACGTTCGAAAACATTAAACCATTGTCAGTTATTCTAAAAATAATTTTAACCTACCTCCTGTCAACGTAAATGCATTTCCTAAATACAAACTCGACAAGTCAAACTTTATGTGCAGCTTCATTCCTGGTTCTATATGCCAGCAAGTATACACAAAATTCTAATTCACAGGGAAACATAACAGAATATGGAATGTGTTACTTTTCTACTTGAACAACTGTCCGAAGAGAACTAAACCATTAGGACAAAGACGTCTAGAGATTCAACTTTGATTATACAAGAAAAATATCGCGAGAGGTAAACATAGCTGGCGTTTACCAACTGTAACTTAAATCATCGGATCCTTTGATCTTATGTATCAAATAATAATAATATAGTAGAGTATAGTATAGCTAGGCAACGACCTATGCTAACGTGGTAACGACCTCAAGTCACCGTTAAATGGTTCAGTCATTATAACAGTATATAATTACACACATACACCGCTGACAGCTATGGTAACATCAGATAAAATGAACTATATGGGCGGTAATAGCACTATGACTTACTTCGGTCCCGAGATAGTATTATGGTATTCCATAGTGTACAAATGAGTTCGCTATAACTAGCAATTCTACTAGACTGAAGAAGTTTGGTTTCCATGGTATGTTCGAGGTCCTTCCAGGAAAAGGGGTCACTTCAAGAGACAAATATACAGTGTGTCCCTGAAATAATGGTGCAAACTTCGGGAGGTGATTATTTACATAACATCAAGAAAAAATAACTGCCTCTGAAGAAATTTCGAAACGTGCGTAGTTTCGGAGCTAGAGACTCTGAAATTTACGGCGGCATCGTCATATCTCGACACATAATGACGGAAGTGATGTCGGCTTAGCAATTGCACAATCACAGTAGTACTCGATACAACCATTTAAGCAATGTTTATGATTGAGGAAGTGCAGCAGAGACAGGCTTTTACAACGTAAGAATTTTACTGTTGAGCAATTAATAGGGCAAGCATAAAAGTCTCTTCTAAGCTGTATTAGTCAATCATAAACATCGCCTAAATAGGTGTATTGGGTACTATTTTGATCGTGATTTGCTACGCCAACATCAGGAACGTCATTTGTGACATCGAGAATGACGTCATTTGTGACGATGCCGACTTTATTGAGCTCTTGCAGTTCCGAAACTACGCATGTTCAGAAATTTCTTTAAAGCAACTTTTTTCTTATTTTGATGTTCATAATCGCTTCCCGAAGTTTGCGCTATTAGTTCAAGAACGCACTGTATAGTATCACAACAGACAATATATATGTTGGAAAGATGCCATTGTTCAGACGTTATTGGTTTAGTTGTTACTTATTATAAAATATTCTTTATAAACGATTTAGTTTTAGTCTAGGTTATACTAAGCTAGTGTAAACAGGTAGCAGAGAAGAAAATTCTCATAATAACCTTAAGATCAGGAAGTATATGTTACTCATTGGATTCTGAAATGTTTGTACCACATTTTATATATACCTCCATCGTAAACCTATCCAGCCACAACATTACTCAATCTGAAGCTGACATCCTCTCTAAAGGACTTACTTTTTTCCCTTCCAAGCCGTACAACCACTTCCTGTTGTTAAAAGATATCCTTTCCTTTGCCCGCGGACTAAGATGGGGCTATTTTTGGGCCAAAAATCCACCTATTCCAGGCACACCTTCCAATAAGCTCCATACTAGCCTTGAGCGCTTCCGCCCTCCCTCAAACATGAACCCACCTCCACTTCCTAGCAACCATCCCCTAGAACGTTACATCTCCATTATCTCTGCCAGCACCAATAGTGAGTTCTCACATCAGATGGCCAACAAACCTAACCCATAACCAACGCAGAGCAATTGTAGCGCTACGCGAGAACCATGACATAATGGTCCTCCCAGCGGACAAAGGGTCCACTACAGTAGTCTTAGACATGGCTGACTACCTCCAGGAAGCTTACCGCCAACTATCCGATCCCAACACCTACAAGCGCACCACCACAGACTTAACCTACACCCACAAACAGAAAATTTCCGATTTCTTTACTGCTAATGGTCCTCGTGAGGGCATATCTGAAATGTCCACAAAATACCTAATCCTGGACAGTCCACGTACCCCAAACTTTTACCTATTACAGAAGATCCACAAACCAGGTAACCCAGAAAGACCCATTGTAGCCAGCTATAATTTCCCTACTGAATGGATTTCAGCTCTCGTTGACTCCTTCCTTCAACCACATGTTCAAGCGCTGTCTGAATACATACGCGACACCTACCACTTTTTAGAAATCATCCGTAAATTACCGCCTCTTCCTTCTGACATACTGCTTTGCACCATAGATGTTACTTCCTTATAAACCAACATTCCTCATGCCCATGGCCTAGCAGCTATGGAATTCTTCCTTAACCAGAGACCTAAACGCATAGCCCAACCACAGCTTTCCTTCTTAACCTGGCCCACCTAGTTCTCACATGTAACAACTTCACCTTTGACGACAAACACTACCTTCAGATCCGACACAGCCATGGGTACGAGAATGGCACCTTCTTATGCTAATCTGTTTATGGGCAAACTTGAACATGCTTTCCTGCAAACTCAACCTTTGACCTCTCTACTCTGGGTAAGATTCTTGGACGATATAATGATGCTATGGACTCATGGTGAAACCAGTCTCAAGACATTCCTAGAACAACTGAACCAATTCCGTGTTGTCCAGTTCACCTGGTCCATTTCCGACAAAAGAGTCACATTCCTTGAAATGGACATAATCTTAGAAAACAACACTCTGACCACTTCCGTTCACATAAAACCCACCAACAATATGCAGTATTTACACTACTCAAGTTCCCATCCTTACCACACCAAGAAAGGGATTCCTTTCTTCCTTGCCCTCACAGGACAACGCCTGAATTCCACCACCTCTGCTACTGAAACTTACAACCAACGCCTCCAGGAGGCTCTAGTCAACCGAGGCTACCCTTCTAACCTTGTAACCAAACAGATCCGCCGTGCATCCTCACACACTAAACCCACTCAAAAATCCAACCCACCGTCTCTAATCACCCAGTTCAATCCTAAACTAACCAAGGTCAGACAAATCCTACACTCTAATTTCCACATTCTCCAATCTGACCCAGACACAAGATCAATATTGCCCACCAAACCTAGATTAGTTTTTCAACATCCACCTAATCTTAGAAACACCTTGGTCCGTACGAATCCCTCCTTGCCACCACACCAAACCGGCGCCCAGACATGCCAGACTCTCAGATGTAAGGTCTGCTCCATTTTCATCACTTCTCTCACAATCACTATCAATACTGCTAATGGTCGGTACACCCTCAATCCCAAGGGTACATGCCACCCCCCTAATGTTATATACATCCTAACCTGTAAGTTCTGTGATGCCTTTTATGTGGGGAAACAAGTTATGCTCTTAGCATTCGAATTAATAACCATCATCACTTCTGTACTATCAACATACCGGATGCCCCAGCTTCCTTGCACACCGAGTCCCACAATACCAATTTTGATCTATCTTTCTTGGTTGCCATAATCCACATTTTACCCCCTACGACCAGCACCTCAACACGCCGTCTGTGGGAGAGTGCCTTTATTCACGGTTTGAGCGCGAAAATAAAACCTGGCCTTAACCTTCAATAACTCTAAGCTCCCCTTTTCCTCTGCAATTTCAACACATTTCCATCCACGATCCCACCTTGTACTTACACGCTATACAGTTATTATTATTTCAAGTTCCGGATATCTACGCGGTACAGCAGTCAGTTGTTCTCCAGTTTTGATGTTTTGTCCGTTACGTGTCCCCACTCTCTTCAAACTTGTACTTTTTGAACACGTGAACTTCGCTCTCTTCCTCTCTACTTGAAAAAGTGTGAATACACGAAATATAGTGACTTTTTTTATGTGTACATGTGAATATGTGTGATCTAACGCGTTAGTAAGCTGTAAGTAATCCTTTTTTCTCCTTCATTTACCTTAAATTGTCCTCCCGGCGAAGGCGTTGATATATATAAACGCCTTCGCTGGTTTTCGGATGCCGGAAGTCATTTCCGAAGTCGCTGCTTCGTGTTTCTATAGACTTGAAGTTGACTACTTGACATCCCAGTGATTCTCAGTAGCACACTCGACAGTTGACCGAACACCGGAGCGAGACACGACACCACAGTCTGCAGAAAGGCCAAGGCATGCTCTTACCTTTTCCCTCAGATGCTTCAAGAATCCCACAAAACGATGACACCCTGATATATACAATGGCTGGTCCTACCGTAAATATAGAAGTCCTACAGCCAACATTATATGCAGTAATTTAGTCACCGACTGTCTTATCTGTAAGTTACATTCGTTACAAAACGATAAACGCGGTAGTTAAAAGTTATGATCTTAGTTGAGGAATGTCGCGTTGAAATTTCAATCCAGTAGCAGCAGTGATGACAGCAAAATTGACGACACCTTAGAGTCAGATTTAGAATGAACGTTGGGTGCTCATAGTACAGTACATGTCCATATTTACGATTTGTATTGCATTAACAATTTGGTATATGACTGACAATTACGTTTAAGGAAAGTGATTCTCTACAGTTTATTTGTATCACCTTATTTTGAGTACGTTTTATTTGTTCGAGTCTTTTATTTCTTCTGTAATGTGATTTTGCATGCTGATATCCTTTGTAGAATTTGCTCGATAGGTTTTCTCTTTGTCTCCTTGAAACTTACGCGTTATTAATTTTTATGTTTCGTACACCAGACTACTTATAACGGAGAGATGTTTCCCGAAATGGCATGCTTTAAGCCCTTGAAAACCAGACTAGTATGCATGTAACTATCCTGTTTGGATTACTTTGTCTTTTAAGCTTGTACGTACAGCTGTTTTGATTAAATTTTGATTTACTAATACATATAAAGTCATTACAATTAGTTTCGCATCATTTTACCATACTGCTTTAGGTATGGTCCCCAGTATGTAATTCAAAATATAACCAGTAGAACAGGGAATTATGATCTGTCCGTTCCATCCGGACTCCATGGGCAAAAAAAAAACTTTAATTAAACATTGACTTGAAGTTGTCATCAAACACATCAGCTGTATGACGGCTCACATCGGTATAGTGCGTACGAGACTGTTCTAGGCAGATTCTCTTTTTCCAATGTGCAGTGCAGTCTTGCGGAGTTAACGCAATGCCTCTCGTTGTAGTATTACTGGTTTCCTACACCACAGTCCGTTAGTTCTTTATTTAAATAGCTCTCCTAATGGACCTCACGATGATGGGTAATTATCGAAATTATACGCACAACCCGGTATGGAATCCGGAAACGGTCGCACCAAAAGCCATACACGGTTACATTGGCACTCATAAAAACTGAGAAACAAGCAACAATAATATCATCTTCTTAACCGAAATATTCAAGCTCTACTAATGGCACAAAGGTTAAAACCTGTATCCTTTCGTTCAGAGGCTACAATCGCTGCATTGCAATCATTTCTTTCCTGACGTGTACACTCTTTTAAGCATATCTTTTTTCGCTTACTACACTTCACAAATACACTTCAGCGATACACGAATTTCTTGGTTATTAATATAATAATAAAGAAAGACAGACAAGAAATTTCACGTTTCGGCGAAATAGATATACTTTATACGACAATATTACTTACCGCCAACTGAAACTTCAAGGAAATTTTCGCCAGAGTTACGTGTTGTTTTTGGCCTTTGTATAACAGGAGCTGATATTCATGTTTAGAAGGATTAGCGAGGATAGCTGCACCCACTTTTCCAAACTGAGTGTACTTGCCATCTTCTCTGGAAGGGCAAACAATACTAGAGTAACATTCAATCAAATTTCAACATTAAAAATCGAATAGCAATAAAATTCGAAACTTACACATATTTTAATATGCATCGTTTAGAAATGTATCAAATATGGAGTTATATACAAATGATTTAATTCTAACTGCACATTTGTTTAGGGTCTTCAGCGTAGGGGCCATTAGAGCTTACATGGTTTCTTGTCTGTATATTTGCTTCGTCCTTGATTACCTTTACACGAAGATTTTTAATTAAACGTAAGTTATTTTTGCCAGTTAATAATCTCAAACACCACTGTGCGTTTCAAGCTTAACAATGTAAAAATAAGTAGAATTTATTTTCTTTTATAGAATCACTAAAATACTGAAGTATTGCACATATTTCACCCCTCAAAAATTCAAGTCTGAAAATAGCGTCACTTAATATGGATAACAGAAAACCAAGCTTCCGAACATCACGAATCGTTCTTGTTATCATTGTTAATGGTAGCGCTACCATTCTGATCACTTCAGTGCTTGAATCAGTACTTACATTGCACCACGTAATGTTAAATTCAATGTACGTGCCAATCCACTACTGCGCCATTTTGGAACGACCAAGTGCTTGGAAAATGTGCAGTAGGTAATATTTTGTAAGTTAAGATTTTGATTATAATTAAAATAACAGTGAAAAATATACGCTATATTATTTACCTCATTTTACAATTATTTCTTTTAATCAAAAGATCAGGATGCGCACCAAAGTGGCGCAAACACGCTAAAATATCATATTTTGATAATAGTAAGATCAAAATGTCCGATTACCAATACTATTCACTTACGTCTTAACTTAGGAGGTTACCATTAACTATTTGCCCCTTCTTACAAGAACGGTGAACAGAAAATATTTAATAAAAGTTTAAACAAGTACAAAAATGGCTAGATCTGTGAAAATGTAAAAGTGGTTAGACCCCAAGCTGTCATTATCTACGAACTTTCATTCGATGAAGTGAAAAACATTTTTGTTTGCTACTTGAGTGGGATAAGGGAAAATAAAAGCCAAAGAATCTTAAAGGCCATAAAAAAAATAATATTAAACTTCAAATAACTGCACCTCTACATATCAAGACATTAAAAAAGAGATATCGGAGAAGCACAACCCAATTTTAATATCAAAACTTCAAGGACTTTATTATATTCCAGTGCACATAATAACTACCCAAAGACTCACAATGTATAAAACGCCTCGCCTTAACACATAATAAAGGACAAGGTGATTAAAGATATATGTAATTAGATTTTATATTTTAATTACTAATTCCGTACAAGAAACAGAAATTAGCGTTCAATTAAGTTGAATAATTCAGACAATGTTCTTGAAAATAAGCCAAGTTAATTAGAACATGTGTAATGCATTAGCCTCTGTTGTTTTTTAGGGTAAACAACTATCACAACATTTTCAACGTTTCAGATCCAACCGGATACATCCTCAGGAATCAACATGTGAAAGAAAAGGAAACGAAGGAAGATACATTCATACTTGCCTTCTTCTGTATATATTCTTTCTCTCTTCCTTCAATTTCTTACTATCTTTTACGTGTTGGTTCCTGAGGATGGATCGATTTGAAACTTGTGACTGTTCTTATCACAAAAAGAAGGCAGGCTAATCAGAATATGTAAACAGCACATTGTACATTCTTTGAACTGAAAGGTCTCCTTGCGCATTATTGTTATACGTACTTTAGTTAATATCAATGACACAGTAATACTTACAATCTGTATGCAGTAACTGCTTTCGCACATATCAATGAAAACTTCGTTGCTGATGTTGACTCACCACCTTCCACCTTTTGGCCTTCAAACGCGTCTGCCTGAAGCTTCTTTGGTTGTTTAGGCGCCACATAAGTCAACGAGGATATGTTATCCGTAGCAGATTTCTCCATTCCAAACAACGAAGCCAGTTTGGAACTGAAAATAATAATAAGTATTATTATTATTACAAAATCTTCGCTTTTCTTTCTATTGCAAACATATGCATGTAGAAATAAAGAATGAAAGCATTGCAGATAACTATGTCTACTCATTCTTCGTAACATAAAAGATCGTTCGACTTTTATACATTTATTCATTCAGATGTCATAACTCGAGAATCATTAAAGTAATATTTAACAGCTTTGCGGGTTGTTTGAAAATGGGACAATAAATAGGCCATCCATATCTCCTGCATTTTAAACAGCGATAATATGAAGGTGCTCCTGATAGTTCTTGTATCTCGTGATTACTTTTCCCGGTATATTATATACTGTGTTATGAAGACTAACAGGGCTGTGGTGGCTCAGTGGTAGAGCGCTCACCTCCGACACTTGGGGTCCTCGGTTTGATCTCAGCTCGTGCCATGTGGGCTCTGTGGTGGACGAACACCGTCTTTGTGGGTATTCTCTGGGTTCTCCCGTTTTCCCCCATTATCTTCGTTCCACCAATTCTCCCATCATCATTCATCCGGCCTAAGCCAAAGTGCCTAAAGGCCTTAAATAAATTTCAAAATGAAAACTACCAATCACGATACATTCTACTATTAGAAGATTTGACATCATTATAATTTACTACTGACATGTATCTTACGTGTTCTCAATAACAGGCAAAAAGACAATATAATATGCACGTTGGACAAAGAACGGGAACATTCACCAAGTGTCTGGTCGGGATTTGTTTAAAATTAATTAAAATGCAAAGTTTTCCGTGGTCCAATGTGAATTGTACTGATTTTGGCGGCCCATACCGGTAATTTGCATATGTATGAGCCTTTATATATCCGGAATGCTATCGTAAATTACCATTACGCTCGGACACAAATTTACTTTTATTTTATTCAGATAGAATTGGACATAAATGTGGGCATATGCAAAACAAATTGGATCACGTACTGCTTCTCTGACACACGTTACACACACCGTCCGTTATACTGGATTCAAGTTATTTTTTCCACACGGGAATAGGTGCAAGTGATACCTCAAATTCATGTAAAATTCTCGCAGAAATGCACTGGTGTAGTTAGTTTAACCGGTTTGAAGTTATTGCATGTTAAATGTCAGGCACTTTACTAATATTGAACAAAATGTAGTCTGAAGCAACTTACTATTATTTTTAATTTATTTATTAACGCCTTGAATTACATGGCGAAGTTAAGGCCTTTACGGCCTTTTCTACCTCTCAACCATGAAATACAGAAACAGCAATTAACAGTTTTGGTAAATACTACAAACATGAAACAGATTTATAATACAACAAAGTTCGTAATTATAAAGAAAATAAAGCAAAAAATAAAATAGAGGAAACAAAACAAAAATTATCTACAGTACTTAAAAATTCACTAACTCTCAGCCCCAACCCCGAGAACATAGATATAAATACAATGCTATGAATACCATGAGAATATATATAAACTTACAATTCAACATATATTCACAGCAAAAGTGATACTAGTATTTATTGGTTAAATTTGACGATGTGAGAGAATATTATTGAAACTTATCTTAGTTGTTCTGCTCTAAGAGGTAGTTGTAAAGCATAGGTTTAAAACTTGTTAATGAAGTTGAGTCCTAATGGAAACTGACAGTTTGTTCCACTTGCGGGATACAGAAACCGTATAGGACTTCGAATAAAAGGATAAGTTATGGTGAGGAATAGAAAGTAATTGGTTCGTGCGAGACCTAGTGTCACGGTTGTGATGATCGCTTAGGAACTTAAAACGTTGTAAAAAAAAATAGGAAGGTTTCCGAGCCCGTAGAATTTTAAATAGAAGCACTAAAGAATGCCACTCCTGTCGTTGAGAGACTTTTAGCCATTGCAACATATTCAAATAAGGGGTTAGATGATTTTAAGATTAAATATAAAACGCATTGCAGCATTTTGAATGTGCTGTAGCCGGTGTGTACATCACCCAGGTTGGCAAGCACTACGTTACAATACACCACATGCGACATTACTAAGGTCTTTGGAAAAATAACTTGAATCTAATATGGTGGACGATGTATGTAATATGTGTCCGAGAAGCAGTACTTGATCCAATTTGTTTTGCGTATGCCCACATTCATGTCCAGTTCTTAATTATAAAAATCTCAACTTTTACAGATGCCTGTTACACAATCTACCATTCATTCATTTATATGAGCGCATCCGGAGAACTGTGAAAACACTGAAAATATTTTAAATAACGCATCCCAGATTTCCTAAATATTATAATTCCAAATGGCGACATATGAGATATATACATATTGATAATCAAATTTCTAAAAACGGGACGAACAAGATGGGAATCGTACGAAAGAATTAAGTTTGATAGATCCGGACTCGAGAAACAATCAATATTTCGATACCTAATTTTTATATATAAAGTTGCCGAACGAAGTTAGTTGTACTATGTAATTATGTATGACACAACTGGGAAGTCTAACCTTTATATACAGTTTATCGCTCGTCGTCATTTCCATCACAGTGATGAAATATTGTCATGCGTCTCTTCTAAAGCACATTCCTCAATCGTCATCACAGCCCAAATACTATCATGTGGGTACAACTTTGATTGTCACCTGCTACTTCAATATTTGTGAATATATTGGATCACTGATGACGAAATGCTAATTTTAGGCTCCTCCAGCTTTCAACCTAAGACTTTTTTTTTTTTTTTTTTTTTTTTTTTTTTGACAGAGACGGACATAAGCAATTTTCATTTTTGTATTAGGGGGAATGGGCTGCTGAAATATTTCCACGAAACATCGTATCATATTAAACGAGCAATGTTTGTAAAATTATCTTGAAAACGGCTCGATTGATTTTATGGAATTGTCTTAGTTCGGTGTTTACTGGTACGAGAAAGCGATCTAGACAGGTCTCGAATTCGAAAAAAATTAGCGTTCTAAAATTGAAGGGTAAATTCAAGCTAACGGAGCAATGTATTTGTAGCACAGGCTTAATATAGTACAGTATATGGGAAAGTCTTACTGTAGTAGCCAACGTACTTTACAGTAAATGAGGATCGAGACTATGTGAAATCACAGTTCCAGTGATTTAGGTTTGTGTTCCGGTGAGACCTCCGGTTCATAACATGGATTCATTTCAGCCATTATCAGAAGATCCGTTTATGTCACAAGCGCAGGACGTAGGGATTCCCTTGTAAGATCATTAGTTAAAACGCAAGTTTATCCAGTGTGGAAGGAGCAGTCATCGTGACGTAGGTCAATCCACCACTGTGACAACTCGCTTTGCAGTTAAAACAGTTCTATGCTTATTATTTCTAGTAAAACAAGAAAAAGCTTAACATTTGTATAAAAAGTACATTGGCTGAATGTATCTGTCATGATGATGAACAACTGATGGTGATAAATCCGTCAATTCTCGAAGAAAGTCCGAGATATAGCACCAAGGATTCGTCCGGTAACTGTTGCAAATCACGGCAATCCATTGATCTGGTAAATAATTCGCCAGCGGGGTGGCAATGGGCGAAAGTCCAAATAGTATGTTTATGCTATGCACGCCGTTTAAAAGCGCCGGTCTAGGTTTCTCCATTACACAAAATCTAAGGAGGCACCCTTGGCTAAGTCCCACTTAAGTATTTTGTTGGAGTGAATCTACAGTTTTCAGGTGCGACATGGTGATTTATCCAAGCCTCGACTTTGGAAAAATCGATTCGGGGGATTAACTAACCACATTGATTTCGACGAATTAATGATCTACTAATAATATAAAAATAATAATAATAAAACACATTTACAACCCGAGCAGAAAACTCGATCATTTATTTCTTAATTCATTAGTATCTGGTTCATCCTATATGATTACTCTATGATTTTGACTTAGTACACCCATCTTAGCAAATAACATAGCAAAAGAAACAATTTTCTATGCTCTCAGATACGCTTTACCAAGCGACGTTCGGCCTCCCGGATGCTATGGTATATTATACCTACAAAACCAAAGGAATGCATATAAATACTCAATTTCTCCAAGACAACAGTTGTTTATAAGCCATAGGACACAATGATGATGCAAATGATAACTGAGCCATGGTAATTTTTATTAAAACAAATTCTACCGATTTGTTCAACAACTTCACTCTACCAATGGGGAAGAAAAGGGAACGAAACTATCGTGGCCTCAATTTAATCTAGTATTCCAATATCCGCTTGGCATGATAGGGAAAAGTTAATTCTTCCTTGGTGTTACCTCAATTATCCATCACGCAACTTGAAGTCACCATGGTGAAATGAAGATCTTATCCACAGGCGCAGCAAAACAACCGTATATTTATACGATATATTCCCCCACCACAAGCCCACCGGATATTGATTACATTTACACTTTCTCTTTCACGCACTGTCCTTCACATTACATTTAATGATTTATATCTCATGCTATTAGTTACGACATGCACTTTCGAAGTCCGAATAATGGATCGATTTCATATTCACGCGATTACTGTACTGGTGAACTCTTGAAAGATAAAACCTAAAATATTTAAGTTTCTACACACCTAGTTACTGATGATGTCATAATAATAAAACCCAGCTACGTTGGTCTAGTGGTTACTGTCTCGGATTTAAGATTAGCACTGAGGAAACATGTAAGCTCGAGTCCTGTTACCTGCCATACAGACTGAGGTTTTCAGCGTTTCTTTCAGTAATTTTTGGGCGAAATCTGGATAGATACCTTCACAAAGCCCTGGCCGCTACCTCATCCATGTCCGTGAATGTGCTCCCAGAGGGAAGTAAATCCTTAGACAGTTTATAGGTTTAGATTCTAGATATCTGTCAAGCTCGTGGATGTCTGTTAAATAAAAAAAATATATTATTTGGAACTTTATTGGTTTGAAACCCAAATACTCTGGCCTTCGGCGCCCGGGAGAGTTCCTCGCAAGCATAACATCTATGATGAAGAATGGGGCAGAAAGAGGATACTATATCAACTGTAACTATACGGTATCATTTTTCCTAACAGCATTGAAGAAAACATTGTAAAATCTTAATCACAATAGGACAGAAAAAACTCAACGTTTCTTAAAGGCTAAAAAAAGTTTGGATCTTATTTTCTTATTTCCTCTAGGCATTTGTGGTCAAAGTCAACTACATATTTTACGAATTGCGCCCTTCGGCGAAAAAGTATGGGGAAAGCAGCCGCTAAGGCCCTGGTTTAGGGATTTATCTTGAGACAACCCCTGCAGAACCTCAGAAAGGATGGCACACAGCAGGACTCGAACCTGCGTCCCGATCCGCAGTCCACGACTGTAACTGCAGACCATCGGCGCTGGAAAGAATCAATTCCGGGATGAAAGATGGGAAAAAGAAACAAGTAAGGACATAGAAATATCCCAAAATCACATGCAAAAACTAACCGCCTTTTCCGACATGACGTTTCGATAAAAAAATGTTTATCTTACAATGACTTAGCCTAATAGGAAGGGGCGTAGACCCTGAGAAAAAATCAAGAAAGAAGGGAGAAAGAAAATCTAAAAGCAAAAGTATCTTGAAAAATGAATGAAAATAGTATCACCTCCCTAGAGATGTTTTACTATACTTACGCTTCTGCGCTGAATCCAAAAACGGAAAAAAAAAAAAAATCTAACCCTTATCCTAATTCTGATCAGACAGGGTGAGTGGGAGTCTAATGATAGCTACAGCTTAAAGAATAAAAAAGAAGGAAAAAGTAACCACTTCAATAAAGTGCGATTGTAGGATATTCTTGTACCCCTTTGAGATGAACGGATTACGTTTGTGTTTACTTTCGTAACTAATATGGAATGTGTCAACGAAGGTTGAATATTCTAAACCTAAAGTTAAAATAAGGTTTAAAATTGAATAACTGAGAGTTGATTCACAGAGTTATTCTGAAGGGATAAATGAAGTTGAAATATCATCATTATACTCAGCCGTTTTCTATCCACTGCTGGATGATGGTCTCCCATTTTTCGTACCACCTACCTATCTTGGTCTGCTGCTATCCTCATCCACGTAGCTCCAGAAAAACGCTTGAATTCATCTACCCATTTTGCATTTGGACATCGTGTCGATCGTTTCTTTTCTCTGGGAGTCTAATGTAGTACATTCGTCGTCCATCTTCCATCTATTCGTCTAGCTATGTGACCGGCCCATCTCCACTTCATCTTCTTCGCAGTCTTGATTGCATCTTCTACTTTTGTTTGTGCGCGAATCCATTCATTTGTTTTCCTGTCCCTCCTGGTTATTCCTAGCATGCATCTGTCGATTGCTCTTTGTGTGATTCTTGATCTTTGAGTCGTTTGCGCATTCAATGTCCAAGTTTCACAGCCGTATATCAATACAGGTAAGACACACTACGCTTAAAAACTGATTATGAACTTTACGCTTGAGACACATTGGTAGTTTGTTTTTAAAAATGAAGTATAGTTTTCCAAACGAGCTCCACGCCATTTTACATCGATTTATTTCATTAGTCAACTTGGCATTCGATGTTTTGAGCTGCCCTAGGTAAACATACTCATCAACTATGCACTGGATCTTTATTTCCTTCTTTTAAGCACGTTGACTGTACATTACTTAAAAAAAATATTTTAAGTCCTATTTTCGAACTCTCATCACACAGCTCTTCCATTCTGGTTTGTAGTTCTTCTGCACTTGAAGCAAACAGTATTATATGGTGTAGTAAAAAGTAATCCATTATTTTTGCATGACATTGAAGGCTTGACTTACCATAGTTAGAATGATCCGATTTAGGTCACATATGCGCTGTTTTCTTCGATAACGTGTTGCCATTTGGAAGGTAATATCATGATTCCTCTCTCATAGAAGCCCTTGTCCCTATTGGCAAAAAATTGAGACAGTCGATTTTCACAAGCCTCTCTTGAAGCGAATTTTTCACCAGCAAACGTGTTCGCCATGGACAGGAACAGATGGTAATCACTCGGTGCCAGGTCCGGACTATAAGGTGGATGCATAAGAACCTCCCAACCAAGGTCCCGGAGCTTCTGGCGAGTCACTATCGATGTGTGTGGCCTGGCGTTGTCCTGGTGGAACACAATGCCTCTCCTATTGGCCAAAGCTGACCGCTTCTGGGCGATTGCTGCCTTCAGACGGACCAATTGTTGACAGTATAGTTCCGAGTTAAGGGTTTGGCCGTAGGGGAGCAACTCATAGTAGATAATTCCCTGCAAATCCCACCAAACACACAGCAAAATCTTCCTGGCCGTCAATCCTGGCTTGGGAACCGTTTGCGCCAGCCTACCGCGCTTCGACCACGACCCTTTTCGCGTGACGTTGTCGTAAGTGATCCACTTTTCATCACCAGTCACCAACCGCTTCAGAAATGGGTCGCTTTTGTTGCGATTCAGCAGCGATTCGCAGATGGAAATTAGTGCCATGAGGTTTTTTTGCGTTAACTCCTGTGGCACCCATACATCAAGCTTCTTTGTGTATCCAGACTTATGCAAATGCTTCCACACGGTTTTTTGTGCAATGTTTAGCTCCTGGGCAATCGAAACAGTGCTTATATGACGGTCGGACGCGACAATGTCCATGATTTTATCGACATTTTTGACACTTGGTCTTCCAGTGCGTGGTACATCTTTGACGTCAAAATTACCGGAACGGAATCGACGAAACCAAAATTGCGCGCGATTGGCTGTTAAAGTATCAGGGCCATAAGCACTATTCACATTTGCAGCCGCCTGGCTTGCGTTTTCGCCTTTATCGAAGAAAAACTGTAAAATATAGCGTATTTCCTCTTTGCTGGTGTCCATTTTGACGCGCGCTCACACAACACTGAGTCAACTCATCACAACTATCTGAACAGTGTTTGTAGTACGCAATCTCATCGTTTGAACGCCATCTCGTTGAACCCGATCGGACTTATACAACGTGAGATACAGATCACTGAAGCCATCTATTGGCAAAATAATGGATTACTTTTTACTACACCAGATATATCATCAGCGAATCGAAGATGATTAAGGTATTCGCCATTGACTTTTATTCCAACTTCATCTCAGTTTAAATTTTGGAACACTCCCTCCAGGACCGCTGAAAATAGTTTTTTAGAAATTGAATCTCCTTGCCTTATCCCTTTTCCTACTTTAAATTTTTCACTTTCTTGATGTAGTCTAATGATACATGTGGCAGTCGAGTAAATGTTTCGCACGTTCTCTACTGCTGCCAAGGAGGTCAAATCTAACGTTTTTTCAAAATCTATGAATCCCATACATAATGGAAGTCCATATTCATTAGTCCTTTTCACAACCTAGGAAAGAAGTTAAAATATATACTGCCCAGTGAAATGTAATAAGGTGAATTAGAACGTAATATATGTGAATTGAAAGTTACAGTCCTGATTGAAATTTATTTGTCTTTATTAGTAGTGAATAGTCTTAAACAAAATGAACTTACCAATATTTGGATGCTACGACTGTGATATTTATTACTAAGAGCTCATTTAAGATAAAACAATATAAAGTACTTGTTTATTTTAATTTCTCTCCCTCTCTTTTAGAAAAAAAAAAACAACAAAAAACGTACACAATAATAAGAGAAATATTGTACCCACGAGTCATCTGAGACTATTTATGACGAAAATATAATACCAGAGATACACTTCGTATTCTTATTTCCGACGATTGACTTAGCAACTCACTGTCATATACGTGTAAAATTACAGGTCTTTTTATTTGGTAATACACTCACTGTCCTTGATGCAGTTCTGCCTGAGAGGCGTGTCGAAATCCTATTCGAACCAATCACGAACGAAGAACAGTACACTTGCTTTGCTGTCTTGAAGTCATCACTAGCTGGCGTTATGTGATATGTTTGGCTTAGTGTAATTAGATATTTAATTTGCCTTCTCTGAAGCGATAGAAGTCTTATAAGATAGTTCATACTTATATTTCGCTTTGCCACATGTAATAACTAAAATTTACTCGTCATTACGACTATGGTTATCTGTATATACAGGGGTTGGACAAAAAATCTAAAACGTTTGAAAAAGTGTGAAAATCATACCTAGTATGGTGTGGGGCCTCCTTTTGCGTCCAAAACAGCTTGGATCCGACGTGGAATGGATGTATACAGCTCCTGAATCGTGGTGTGTGGAATGTTGTACCATTCTTCCTCCAAAACATGCTCCAGTTCCTTAAGGGATGATGGTGGAGGGTAATGAGACCGAACACGCCTTTCTAACACAGACCACAATGGCTCAATGATGTTCAGATCTGGTGATTGTGGGACCCAGGGGAGGTGTGATAGCTCCTGGTCATGCTCCTCAAACCATGATTGCACCGTTTTTGCAGCGTGACAGGGTGCCAAATCATCTTGGTAGATGCCATCACCATCCGGGAACAATGTGTGGGCCATGG
>JAGDQP010011813.1:30575-52024 GCA_022664845.1 Lepisma saccharinum
GGGCTTTTCTTGGAGAAGAAGCCGGGAGCAGGGCTGGCTTCTTTATAATGGAATTGGTTACGCATGGCCGAAGGTGTACTTGCGAGAGTGTGGTAAAAATAGTATGCCTGATGGTGTTCGAATAAGAGTGCTGTATTATATATCATGTCGGATTGTGTCTTGAAAATCAGTAATAGATCACATTGTTAAAAGTGTAAGAAATAGGGCTTTACGGTCTGCAGAAATTGCGTTTATTTTACGAATGCCCGTATTGTGTGAGAAATTTTCCTATTAATCTGTCGGGTGTTATATGGCCCCTTTTGTGTGGCTTACTGGTTAATTTATTATGAAGAAAACAGGAGTATACATGGCAGAGAATCCAATGAAATTGCTGAAAACGAAATTTCATTGAGTTTGGGTGCACGAAACAATGTGCTTCAACGTCCGTTATTGAACGACGCCATCTTGGGTAAGCTATGTTCTAGCAGATTTAAGCTGCTAGCGGTGTATATAATTGTTCATTCAGTAACTCAGCTATTTTGTTCCTATACAGGCGTGAATGCTTTATTACTAAATTTTCCATTTTTTTGGCGGGGGGGGGGGGGCTTTCCGCATTATAGACCGTAGGTTGAGAACTGCTATATTTTTTTTTGATCAGAAAATAGGATTTGGAACATTCGACTGACCTTTTTATATATATATATTGTTTTTCGCGAGGCAGTGCTACTCGGTTTCAGAGATTATTGGAATCAAAGCCATTTATGCTGAGATCGTACCTTTTGTCTAGGTCGTGGCGTGCAGTGAATTTCCATTATAATTAAAGATTGATCGGCCTAATTATAACTGCAGAGGATAACGTGTGAGTGTGTGTGTGAAAGAGCTACTATATTAGAATAAGAGAGCAGAACTGTTTTTTATAACGTCTGTTGAATTGTTACTCAAATAATGCATATGTTATGTTGGATGAAATTTATTTCCAGTATTTGAATGTATAGTTGTTTTCGGAACGATGGTTCCCTATTGTTATACCTTATATATTTGGACATTAGTTTTTGGATTGTTATAAAGTATTATTAGAATTTCAATCCTTTCATTTCTATTTACCACTCATTCTCTATAGTCATTAAGATTTTGGATGGGTTTACGCGAGTCGAGCTAAAGCACCGATGTGGGTAAGTGCGTGTGTGTGTGCTTATGAATACTACTCACTGTTTACTAGACCAGAAATTGTGTGGGGCTCCTAGCCGAGTCCTGGCTATAGTGTTTCCTGTACTTCCAAAAAAAGATCTTGGCTGGTTAGTGAGCTTGCATCCTAGAACTAGTTTTCGTTTTTTTTTTTTCTTCATTCCTTGAAGCATCAAATTTTCGGTGACTGGCTCACTACCATCCCGGACCTTCGGGTCGATAGGAGGAAAAGGGATACTACACACAGCAAACGTGACTATGATATATTATCTTTTATTCAGCGTGGTTGATGCAACGTGACTATCGACTCATGTGTTTGGAAAGGGAGAAATATTGTAGACTGAAACCTGACACTTTGTCTCCTGTCTGGGCTTCTAACATACTTCAACGCCAACTGTTACTATGGGAATAATTTCAGTATATCATTCGTTGGAACTCATCTCACTCAACAGAATATAATAATACACAGCCATATTCAATCCACTACTGGATGAGGCCTCTCCCGGAGGGAGGAGGTGGTCTACTGCTCCCACGCTGATCAGACGTTTTGGGAGAGGAGAGCCGAAGCTCTCAACTGTGATCGCTACCTCTTTATTCAGGTAGCTCCCCAATTGGCCTCACGACGCTGGGTGGACGCCGCACAGGCAACACCATCTGGAGTGCTGAAACGGTCACCCATCCAAACACTGACCAGACCCAGAGCTGCTTGACTTCGGTGATCTTACGGGAACCGGTAGACCAGCTCGGCTAAGAAATAAAAATATACTAAACTAATTCTTGCTTCGTGCCTCTGGTCTTAAAAACTAAAACATAGAATAATTACAATTTTATAAAACAAGCAACACTTTCATAGAAAGTGAGTACTTGACATTAGGGAAAATTGCATTTTCTCTGAAAGCAATAATGTTTCAAGCCCTAAAAGTATTATTGTAGAAGGACAAGGTATGTACTTCTTTACTACTGAAAAGTTTTCGAATTATTCAATTAGTTTCTCCGTAGCAATTTTTGAAAGTCCGTAACGCACCATAAAAACGTAATGGACGTAACATTTTTGTCCAGGTGCACATAGCAAGTAAATTTCGCTTGTGAAACATAAGATAACAAATTTAAATATGAAAAGAAAAGTGAAATGAACAGGAACACTACTTTCCAGTTATACTTACAGCACTTCTACAGTATGTCCTTAAAATAATAGTGCAAACTTAGAGAAGTGATTATTCACTAATAAAAAAAAAAAAAAAAAAATAAATAAATAAAAATAAAAAAAAAAAGGCATTTGAAGAAATTTCGAGACATGTGTAAGTTTGTAGTTACAGGCGCTGAAAGTTTCGGTAGCATCGTCACAATGACGTTATATCTCGACACATACTAACGTAAGCGGTATGGGCTTAGGAGATCACAATCGAAGTAGTACCTGATACATCCATTTAAGCAATGTTTATGATTGAGGGAGTGCCACAGGTTTTGGAATGTAAAGATTCTATTATCATAGAAATAAATGGTTTAATAGGGGACAGAAATCCTATTTAAGATGAATTTTCTAATCATAAAAATAGCTTAAATGCGTTCATTGATTTCTACTTCAATTGTCATTTGCTAAGCTGTTAACGTGAATATGTGTCGAGCTATGATGTCATTTGTGACGATGTTGCCGTAACTTTGAGCTTCTATACCCCCGAAACTCGAAATTTCATCACAGGACCGTTTTCCTGGTTTTAATGTGAATAATCATCTCCCACAGCTTGCGCCATTATTTCTGAAACACACTGTATAGCCTACCTTCAGCATTTTTCTTTGCAACGTTACAAAATTTCCGTGCATTATTGACTAAATTTTTTCGTTACAAGATACAACTTAGTACCACCCTTTCCACAATCTCCTGTCTCAACCAACACCATATATGGTCCTTTACCGTGCGAAACATGGTAAAGTCCATATAACTGTTCGGCTGATATCCCAAACTATCATCAAACTGTAGCGGTTCTTGAACTACCCAGTTGCACCATTGGAACACACATGTACGACTTTATATTTGTTCTGAGATTTCTACAATATGTACTCTCCAGATAGCTTTATTGTACACCATACAGAAATTTTATCATGCTTTAAGTCATTGCTCAGAATAACGTAACTCCTCTTCGATCCAGAGGGTGGCCTACGACTGTTGAATATGTGCATCATTGTTTCATCCTAATCAAAATTTGATTTGTTTTTGACTACTACGTGAAGTTGTGTTTTAGCAATGAATGTATTACAACTCGTTTTAGTTAGTAATCCTGACAATTCCTCAATTGCATCAAGTAAACTCGTTTATGTAAGAACTTGCCTATTTCCGTTGTTTTATAGCTAATCGGTGATCTCCTCAGATGAGATGTCCCGAATAAATTGATCAACAAACTGTAAGTTGATCCACTTACACTTAATAATCTACATGGTTGTAACATTCGCATAACACTAAATTGGGACCCCAGTACACAAAGATATAGTAACGAATGCTATAAGTGATGTCATAGCCTTTGACTGGGCTCCAAATATATTTGGTAAAACGATAGCAGCAAATATTTGACCTGCATCATTGGATAAACGTATCTAGTTAGAGAGCAGCAAACGTTGTTTTTTCTACTCTAATATTTGGATGTTCTTTCTTGAACACACTTAACGTTTCTACAATATTGATTTTAGTATCTTTTTAGTCATCGCATATTTCTTGCCATCTTTTGACACTGTTATGTACTATAGGATTCAAGGGCTCTGTCAGGAAATTATATCATAACTGTACAATTATTTAGTTTTCTCAATTATTTCTTCTTGTTTAGGGAATGGAAGCCCCTTTATTGATGAAGAGAATCTGTGTATTTTTCTTGGTGATTTTGGGGGTCTTCTTTACACTGTTAACATATAATTGTGGTGTAAAAAATGTCGAACGTGATGAAGGTGGGTCTACATTAATTTCTTCTCCCTTCTCGTTTGTTGCATTCCTTCTTTTCTCGTATATGTAAGTTTGTAGCAACCTACGCAAAATTGTCCTTCGCTGTTTTGTATTGTTTGTATCATTATCGTTGGTGATCTTTGCATACATTTGTTCTGACGCAAAGACGAACGTTCCATACAAATAAGGGCAATATATATATATTAATGCACGTCGATGATAATCTGAGATTTTGCTTGTAAAAGTAACAACAACTTTCAATGAACGTGTCATTGTTACGTGGTATATACTGTATATAGGCCAGGGTGTTACGTCCGTTACGCTTTTTTCTCAGTTGTTATCTTACTTTCCTATGATTTGGCTGCAGCAATTTATAACACTTGACAACAATCAGAAGTTCGTCAACTATTGTAGAAAAGTAGCCACTGATTTAGAAGCAGCGCTAATTTTTTGGTAATTTCGTAACGGACGTAACATGGTAAAACACCTCCAAAATATTCATTGAAATATGCATACATACGGAATAATTTGAATTTATCTGTCTGCTGAACTATTTCTTAGGCTCTTACATTTAATATGTTTATATACCAAATTCTTTCAAAACCTTGCGCTGGTCTAGCGTAAATACGTTAAAAATATGTACAACAACTGAACCCCGAGATGTGTTAAACAGACAACATGGGTGCCGCATCACACAACTCAGGCGTGAAAACAGACTGTTTCTGGGATATTGGATACTTGTGCGTGCGAAACACGATATTACTTAAAACATAAAATAAGTTTCGTTTTATCGTAACACTGTCCACTTTTCGCTGGAATGCACCCTATATATATACAGATGCTTATCAGAATAATGGAAACACCTGAACGAAAGTGCAACTTACCAGATTAATATGGTGTCGGGCCACCTTTCGCCTTCAGAACAGCCTTGATGCGACGTGGGATGGAGGCATAGAGGTCGTGAATGGTAGCAAGTGGAATATTACACCATTCCTCGTGCAGGGCATCGGTCAGTTCTGTGAGAGAGGATGGAGGTGGAAATCGTCGCCGGAGTCGTGTTTCCAAGATGGACCACAGATGTTCAATTATGTTGAGATCTGGGGATTGGGCGGGCCAGGGAAGGTGTTGAACTTCATCCCGATGTTCCTCAAACCACGCTGCAACAACTCCAGCTGTGTGAATGGGTGCATTATCATCCTGGAATATGGCGTCATTGTCCGGGAACAACATCCGAACCATAGGATGCAAGTGGTCTCCTAAAATTGCGACATAATCGTTGTTAGTGATGCGTCCGCGAAGTGTGACCACAGGACCCAATGAAAACCATGATATTGCGGCCCACAGCATCACCGTGCCGCCGCCATGTTTCACAGTTGGGCGGAGACACTGCAGATCATACGCTTCTTTGGGCGTTCTCCACACATAAACACGGCCCGTGGTTTGGAATAGGGTGAATGGTGACTCATCCGACCATACCACACGTTTCCAGTCGTCAACGGTCCAAGTTGCATGGTCGCGGCACCATTTGCGGCGTGCTAAAGCGTTCTGGTCCCTGATGAGAGGTTTGGCCCGTGCAACACGACCCCGTAAGTTCATGTCATGTAATTCGCGGCGGACTGTGATTGTCGTTCTCAACAGGTTGGGGGAGGTGCTGATTGAGTTCCTCCGTCACTTGCGCCGCAGTGGCACGACGGTTCCGCGTGACAATGCGCTTTAATACCCGGCGTGCCCTGTCACTGATGCTTTTCTTCCGCCCACTGTTCCGCTTCCCCGATGTGGTTTTCCCGTGTGTTGTGTAGGCCGTCATCACCTTCGACACTGTCCCTGGCGACACACCTAACACACTAGCCACTGCCGTCACACTCACTCCACATAACCGCGCACCAACAATTTGCCCTCTTTGAAACTCTGAGAGGTCTCCCATTTTACACTACCTCCGTCTGCTGCACCCACTGCACACTCCTGTTCCACGACGCCTGACGTAGTATGGAGACCGACCTAACACACCACCACAAGCAGTCCGGCGCTGCGGTCGCCACGACACCACTGCCAACCCATACATCTGACGTGTTGCCAACTACAGGTGTTTCCATTATTCTGATAAGCATCTGTATGTTCTTATAGATAGAGAACACCCCTCTGATCATTAAACTAAAATGCCACAAGGCATGGATAATGTACAACTGAACATTACAAAATGGAATGTGAAATACAATTATGAATGAATGTTACGATCAAACAACCAAGAATAAAGTAATTGCCGTAGTAATATTTTCCGAAAGTTCAGAATGAGTAAATTACGTATGATCAAAACAAAACTGCACACGAATTATGAGAAAAGGAAAGGGAAACATCAAGGTCAAGTCAGTGAAAAGCTCAACACCATGAAGAACGAGAATCGAAATACTGAATTAACAACTACTAACTTATAACAATTCAATTCAGGAACAAGCCACGAGTGAGCTGAATCATTTATGAGTTACGGTAATAAGAAATTGGAGGACGTGGTGTTTTATCTTAATTCTAAGTGTGAAAGCATTATAACGAAACAACAACCAAACGTACGAGAAGAAGACAATTGCTAAACATAAGAAATGGAGTGACCTGGCCACGGAGATATTTATCAATAACAATTTCAATCTCACTGCCACTGTCTTTCAATGATTATGATGAAAGAAAAAAAAATGGCGATCGTGTACTACGGTAGTATAGTAATGAGCGATTCTGAGCTGCGCAAATAAGATATAATTTATAACAGAAGAGGTTAACACAAGTAAAACCAGTGCATTAACATTTTGGCAGAAATTGTATCTTTGAACAAAAATACCTTAAATTCGCAAAAGTTAATTTTTATTGGAATTCACAGAACAACAAAAACGTATATTACCTGTTTCGTCAGAAACTGTAAAATATTTACCTTTGACTAATAACAATTATAAAAAAATACAACTATATACAGATGGATAGAGCATTTAATTAAATTCCATTCTATCAAATTAGAGGCATACATTACATTAATTCAGTAGTAAGATGTGAAGATGTTGAAAATCAAAATCAAATTAGATAGCATTTCTTCTTAGTCTCCTTGTCTATACAATAATCTAATACTTCCCAAAATCAGTGATGATGATTTACATGTTACGACAGCAGCTTAGAAAACCTACATTTTACACCGGTGATTGAAATTGTCCCAATCGAGTATTTGGCAAGGGTGTTAATGACCGAATACGCAAAGCAGTTTTAGAATGGGCAGATGGTAACGATTTAGCTATTTTAAATCACCGTTCGCCCATACATTTTCCGTTACATGGTAAGAAACCTTCACTGATTCAATTAGCATTCCTCACGATACCTAAGTTACGATAGTGTACACCGAATGGTTTGTTACCTTTCCGTGTATCATACAAGAAAAATCAAACGGTACCATATGAAACAATATAATCAAGATAGCTATAATTTTCGGAAACAGGGCACAAGCCTAATAATTTGGAATAAATTTGAGTTCATATTACATGAACTGTTGCAAGAAGCTTACTAGAATTTAACAAAGAAAGTAACGTATGACTGGACTTTCAGATTAATAATAATAATAATAATAAAAAAAAAAACGAAATCCAAACCTTTCCAAACTACATTGCTGGTCACACGAATGTAGAAATGCAGAACAACTCAGAAAATAATAATAATCTTAAAGTGCACAATCAGGCAGCGAATGAAGAAAATCTGATAAAATATAGCTTTCGTCAAAAAATATATATAAAAGAGATAAGCAACGCGTGACAGTAGAATTGCCGAAACACTAAACCCTAATCCTCTGTCTGAAAAAATGTGGGCTACCATTTGTAGTATACAAAAGCTACCCAAAAATGCATTTATAGGAGGGAAAAGCCCTTACGAAATTCCACAAGCACCAAACAGGTTTTCTTCACTTAACTTACTACACAAACATAATCAAGAACTAAATCGACAAATGGCGTCTTATGAAGTATCTCAAACATTAAAGCATATAAAAAAAAGTAATCCTCTCGGCTGAAGTTATAAAGCATATGCAAGGAGCTGATATAGATATATTGGTATGTTTATTCAACAGATAAATGGAGGCGAATAGTATTCCAGAGGACTGACTGGACGCAGCGTTGGCCTATCGGAAGGTCCTTGTAACGATCCCAGAGATGCCCATCCTGACTGAGGATTTTCTCAGCCGTACCAGGCAAATGCTAAGACGGTACATACTAAAATGCCCTGGCAGACTACCATCTAACATCCCATCCCGGATCACAAAAATTTCGTATTGAGACAGTGCACTTACATGCTTTAAGCTACATCAGATGCTTTCTGTTTTAACCTTATTTCTCTGCTTCGAACAGCCGGGATCGGAATGACAAGTGCCGTACAACATTTGTCTGGTGTGACTAATGGAATCCAGAGGAACATTTACAGATGGCTGGAGTAAATTCCAGGATTTCTCAGCAACGAGGTGATACATGGTAACAGGTGACTGCACAAATTTTTGCCTTGTTTGAAAATTTTAGTATCAGTCATAACTGATAGCGCAGTAAATAATTTCGATTGAAAGAATTTTGAAATGTGTGAACTAAACGAGGACTTCACGTTAGTTACCTACGAGCGGAGTTTTCCCTCTACTCTTGGAAATTTCCGTCGGAAAACTGCCTATGCCCACGAGAAACAGATTAAAAAATCGTCATATAGAAAAAAAGTAGCAGAGGAAAGTATTTACAACACCTGACTCTATGATAGAACGTCATCGATATACAGAATAAGGGTTTCTTCTGTTACCTACTATTTTCCTGAAGTAGGCCTACGTGACAATCTCACACACAAACCAATTTAGTTACATTAGCTCCAATATTTTCTGCTAACAATAAAAGTTTTCAATGAAAGAGAAGTAAGAGAAATGAGCATTCAATAAAACGAAAACATGAAATATTAACATATTTTCAATTTAAACTATTTGCACTCAATTAATACATCATATAAATCAAATTTCAATAAATCAGGTTCTAAATAAGCTAGAAAGCTTATACGGGTGGGACCAACAGCTTTTGGTAAAGTGGGCTCCGAACCACAGGAAGAGGTTTAGAACATCTCTAAGATTCGTTCTAGATCAAACTGCTTAACATTTTTCTACAAGTTGGAGAATATACTCTTGATTAGTTACGAAGATCACCTATTTACTTAATATCGTGGAGAATCTATTGAGGAGTTCTAGCCTCTTCTTTCTCAATGAAAATTTATCGGTTCTCATTTAATTTAGTTTTAGTTCTGATTTCTTGATTTGCATCTTGATCACCATCATCTCAAGAAGTGGTGTAACTGACAAAAATGACAGTTTGAGTTAATGACACTCGGCAATTAGTTAATCATTTCAGTTTCTTATGTCCATACGAAATTGCGTATCTATATTTCCAATAGAACATTAGCTACTGACGCTTTTGTTTTTGGCGCATCTGTATTTGGAACTGTGTACAACCTCATGAACTGACGTTCAGTGATGATACGTCACTTCGTGGATCAAATATCTTATTCATAATAAACTCTGAGGTCTCGAAAAGTGACGTATCTACATACAGTCGCTTCAAAATGTACTTAAGTCAATGTTTTATTTTGAAATATGCACTATAATTGTATTATTTCTCAAAAACTCTTTACCTTACCTTTTTTCTTTCAGGTGAATTTTAAATGAAAAATCTGTTCTTGGAGGAAATAAAAATAAACAAAAAAACTACGGTCGTAATTATAACAATCTAATGATAGTTCAAAAACTGGGTTCAAGTAAAATATGAGTTCGTGTTAATGAAACAGACACTCTTAATAAGAATAATAAAAGATAAATTTAAATTATGGAAAAGAGTACAACGTGGAGAACTGTCAAAAGAAGAGAACTTTGGAAAGTTACATCGTAAATCACAACTAACTTCTAAACATCTGAATACTGCTTTATTAACTAATTGAATCACTACATTTGAATGTGATAGGTAGAAGGAACATAATTCGAAGCCTTACGAAATGACAAAAGATCTATATAGTTCTCTCAAAAAGTGCGTTAGTTATTGTTTGAATGTTTTCTCTTGATATAAATATATCTGGTGTAGTAAAAAGTAATCCATTATTTTGCCAATAGATGGCTTCAGTGATCTGTATCTCGCGTTGTATAAGTCCGATCGGGTTCAACGATATGGCGTTCAAACGATGAGATTGCGTACTACAAACACTGTTCAGATAGTTGTGATGAGTTGACTCAGTGTTGTGTGAGCGCGCGTCAAAATTGACACTAGCAAAGAGAAAATACGCTATATTTTACAGTTTTTCTTCGATAAAGGCGAAAACGCAAGCCAGGCGGCTGCAAATGTGAATAGTGCTTATGGCCCTGATACTTTAACAGCCAATCGCGCGCAATTTTGGTTTCGTCGATTCCGTTCCGGTAATTTTGACGTCAAAGATGTACCACGCACTGGAAGGCCAAGTGTCGAAAATGTCGATAAAATCATGGACATTGTCGGGTGCGACCGTCATGTAAGCACTGTTTCGATGCCCAAGAGCTAAACATTGCACAAAAAACCGTGTGGAACCATTTGCATAAGTCTGGATACACAAAGAAGCTTGATGTATGGGTGTCACACGAGTTAACGCAAAAAAACCTCATGGACCGAATCGCTGCTGAATCGCAACAAAAGCGACCCATTTCTGAAGTGGTTGGTGACTGGTGATGAAAAGTGGATCACTTACGACAACGGCACGCGAAAACGGTCGTGGTCGAAGCGCGGTGCGCCGGCGCAAACGGTGTCCAAGCCAGGATGGTTTTGCTGTGTGTTTGGTGGGATTGACAGGGAATTATCTACTATGAGCTGCTCCCCTAAGGCCAAACCCTTAACTCGCAACTATACTGTCAACAATTGGACCGTCTGAAGGCAGCAATCGCCCAGCTTTGGCCAATAGGAGAGGCACTGTGTTCCACCAGGACAACGCCAGGCCACACACATCGATAGTGACTCGCCAGAAGCTCCGGGAGCTTGAATGGGAGGTTCTTATGCATCCACCTTATAGTCCGGACCTGGCACCGAGTGATTAACATCTGTTCCTGTCCATGGCGAACACGTTTGCTGGTGAAAAATACGCTTCAAGAGAGGCTTGTGAAAATCGACTGTCTCAATTTTTTGCCAATAGGGACAAGGGCTTCTATGAGAGAGGCATCATGATATTACCTTCCAAATGGCAACACGTTATCGAACAAAACGGCGCATATGTGACCTAAATCGGATCATTCTAACTATGGTAAGTCAAGTCTTCAATGTCATGCAAAAATATGAATTCATTTTTGCTACACCAGATATGTATGCACTACTATTTTATTATTTGTGTAACTTTCTAGGTAACATTTGGACTAAATTTATAGAGCAAATATGTTTAATGACCAGACCTCTATTTCAATGTTAAAAATACGTAAGGGTAAAGCTCTATCCCTGTTCGATACGCACGCACCGTGAACGGCGCATGGAGGATGTGGAGGTAACGCTGAACATATTCTCGACATACGGTACGAAATGAAGTGGACTGGTCAGTCCCACGGCGACCACCTTTCCCTTTCCAAGGTGCCCAGGAATACCAAGGACACACTGGTACTCAACTTGATAGGAGGCGTAAATATATATATATATATATTACTTTATCTACTCCAAGGAATGTAAAATTTACAGGAGAAGGGTAATGATATCAACGTGTGTAGGAGTGTTAAAACGCAAATTAGAGTAAGTTTTGGAGACATAAAAGAGGTGAAATGAGGGTGAAAGATGGGACTATATGAGCTTCCGCCATACGTGGGTTTGGAAACTCATCGTTAACGTTTGCTAGGGATTATTTCTTAAATGAAGCTAGAGTTTTGAAATCGGCTTGGGCTGTTGAAACGAAAGACTGAATGCGGAAAAGAGTTGTCACTTACGACGGTAGGTAAGTGGTACGTATTTAATTGTGGTCGGTTGCAGGGTGAGAGTACATGCAACAAATGTGTTTTTGCTTTGAAAGGTACATTTTTTTTAAAAGATCGCACTTATCAATGACAAAGATCTCGTATTGCGTCATTTTGTGGTGCAAAGTGAGTAATCCTCGTATGGATTGTATTCAGTCCGAATTGAAGTGGTCAAATAGAATAGTGTGATTAGAGTAGCTTCTGCACAGAGGTTTGTACCGATTGGTGTGTTCGAAATTCGCAGAAGATAGGCGGTCCTGCTGTTGTAGTTAAGTTAAAGAGTCGAAATTTTAAAAAAAGAAGACGTGTTGATGGGTACTGGGTGTTCGGTGAAGCGTGTGATAATTATTCTTTGAAAAACAAGTAGCATAGAGCGTATAACATTGTTCAGTAGTTCGAAAGTTTGGAGTAAAGTAAATGTTGTCCAAAATTCATTTTTTTTTTTTTTGCTCAACAAACATGATGTATGTGATAATAGCAAAATTCGATTAAAAAAATATTTGTCCTGCAGAAATATATTTCAAACCGTGTAGGGTGACCGTGCCAGTAATGGGCCAATCAGGAAAACAAACAGTAATAACAGACTTTATATTGGATACAGTAGTAAATAAAGTAGGCCCTATGTTTTATACTTCCATGACTTTAATAGCTTAATACCCAAACTGTGTGTAATAAATTATTCCCTCGTTGTTCAAGGAAAAATCTACACTAAACGGAATGAATGATCTTTACTTCATAGTCCCCTATTGGCTACTACTACTGGTCAACGACCAGTGCAACTACACCTTCAGGAATATGTCTGTCTATTGTCCTGTCAAATGAAACAAATGCGAGCTGACTTTTCTCTGATTTATTGTCCACTGTCTCAGCCTTTGTTTCATATAATAATAATAATAAGTCACAGCCATATTAAATCCACTAGTGGATGAGGCCTCTCCCCGAAGGGAGGAGTTGGTCTACTGCTCCCACGCTGACCAGACGGGTTGGGAGAGGAGAGCCGAAGTTCTCACTGTGATTGCCACTGTCCTATATTCACAGCAGCTCCCCAATTGTCCTCACGATGCTGGGTCAACACCGAAATTTTTGAGCCCCCACCGGGAAAAAAGTAACTATTTTTCTATTATAATATAAACATTAGTTCTTGTTTGCACTTATCATTTTCCTTATTTGGTCAATCATTGGTGCAGTCACCCTACAATATGTGATAAAATAATAAGCTTCTTATCTTCAATAGTTGTTACGTACGATGAGCTACAAAAAATTATGGAACTTCTTTCAGTTCTCCTAAAAAGCCACCAAATCATGAAGAACGGCAGTTCTTCGAGTGACGCTGGCAAAGGACACTGTTAGGGGCACTCAGATAGTATACAGTTAGTTTCGGATCTACCGAAGTATAAGTCCGATTTTGATGCTTGAACTTACATTTGAAAGCTCTTTCCAATACTAAGACACAGGAAAAAAAAATGGGTCGGTAGGATCTTCTTGGGAGCCCCTAAGGCGCTTGAAAAAAATATCAAAATTTCACATTTTTTAGGATAGCACTGACCCCAGACCATATAGGCGGCCGAAACTTACTGGATCTTATTCTACGCTTCAAACGGTGTATCATACGTTAAAATAGGTGGCGCAGTTCAAAAGTTACGACTTTTTTAACCGAATCACAAAATTTTCACAAATGATAGAAAGGTATGTCCGTCATTCTGTGTGTCTTTTTGTTTTAGCCCCAAATGGGTGGTACAGTTTTTTTTTGTTTTTTTTGCGGGCCCCCATAAATGGAGGCAAATCCAAGCTTAGATTTTTGATAGGAGTTACGGTTTTCGAGATATGGCGCAAAATCGATCTTGTATCCTTCCGCCATAGTGACACGTGCCACTTTTTAAATACGAGCCCGTACGGAGAACACTCTCCGCCGCTGCTCCACTCATCTGGGCATGACGTAAAGGAGAAAAATGTAAAGATACATGACCGTACCTAGTTTTATCTAACCCCCACGTTCCCATGGTGAGTAATTTAAAATGTACTTTTTGTCAAGAATATAAAAAAAAGCTTTTAATTCAAATTACTGTATTTTTTAAATCCTTTTTTATAGGCAGCCTTACAAAATAAGTGATATCAGTACAAAACCCCGTTTGGGGTAAAAGGAAGAGTGACGCAAGAATTCTACTCACAAAAGAAGTGATATCTATTTTGCGAGTGACTTTCTTTGTGTCACTATGGCGGAAGGATACTGTCTCTTAATTTTATTACAAAGGCAATACTTTCGCCATAGTGACACCAAGAAAGTCACTCGCAAAATAGATATCACTTCTTTTGTGAGTAGAATTCTTGCGTCACTCTTCCTTTTACCCCAACGGGGTTTTGTACTGATATCACTTACGTCAATTCGTCAGATGACCGACGATATTAGACCAGAAATTTTAGAGTTTGACCCGGAAAAAATTCATACAAGCAAGAGACGTGGCAGATACCTCCTTTAGGCTCTTGTAACTGATAAACTAAAAGTTCCCTAAAATACGAGCTGTGCTGCAGTCGCCATACTGGAAAACGCAGCCAGTTTTCACTTATTATATTATAACTCTTTAACCGTGCGAGACAGAAAAAAAAAACTCTAAAAAATAAATAAATGTAGGTTATAATGTCAGCAACATAAAAGTTTATGTAGAAATTTTGTGAAAAATTAATACTTTTCGAGTTATAGCCACATCACAATTATACAGCCACTATATTGTAGGTAAAATCATAGTTCCAACTGCTTATGCCGTTCATGTTCAAGTGAAAATGGTAAATTCAGGTATTAAAGAGGATAGATGGGAAGATGAACTGTTAGGCGGGAGAACTTTACTTAATGTACACAAAGGATTAAAAATCCTTCCAGTATCCGGAAAAACGTAGACGCAGATTGTAACAAAATATCACGGGAGCTTTTTCAAAATCACTTTTGATGTTAACTAGGACCCGTTACTGGTGGGAAAAGCGGACTAAAAAATAGCAGAGTAATCAGAGAAGAGGCCATTATTAACCTTTCAATTTGCAGACCAAGTCTTTTATCTCTCCACTGAAACTGAGTGTCCCTGTCTATGTCTACTTGAATACCAAATTTGGATCTCTAGAACTCACTGACCTTCTCCGTGAAATGGGCTTTCTTCTCCATGTCAACACTGTTAAGGCTGACTTCCTGAGTTTAAGTAGAACTACTAAAATAAAAATTATAGCTTATAATGTAAGGAGGATAAAAGGTTATGTAAACAGTTTGTGAAAAACTACAACTTCTCTCGGGCTTCTTTGAAACAGTTACGAACGCAGTTGGTCATGTCATCACTGACCCCCTTATCCACATGGCCATTCCAAAGGAACTGACTCTCCAGAATGCAGGTTCCTTAGTGCGGCTGTTAGAAATGACCACCACACTGTAGGAATTACACTTTGGAGACTTAACCCTGCAGATACGAAGTGAACCTACCGCCCCACACACACTTCCTCTACGTTCCAAAAGTCCAAGTCAAGAATGAGTTCTCATAAAAGTATTTCCACGGAAGTGTAATTTATTGCAGCTACAACATTGCAATTAAGTTAAACTGCACCAAATGAATACCAGGGAAGTGAAAATATTTTTTACAACTTAATTAAATCACGATGCTATATAGCTGTAATGAATAACGTGTGTGGCAAATAATTCAGAAGCCGGCCGGGTGGCCGAGCGGTCTGCGGCGGTAGGCCATCGGTTCGAAGGTTTCGGCAGGCGCACGTGTAGATTTTTAACAGCTAAAGGCGAATCGTGACGGGCCGAAGTCCAAAGTTGTTACTAGACTGGCCCATATAAAAAAAAAAAGTTTACCAAAGTTTTAAATAATTCCGAAAAGCACTTTCTTAATAAGAACTTTTGCAACAATACAGCTAACACCTAAAAACCGGCACTTATGCACTTTACGAGCTACGACATCTGGAGACCGAACAGTGGAAGAATCTACCTGACTAATTAACCCAGCTTCTGTCATTATACGTTGGGGAAAAAAAAAAAACTTTAGAGGTACGATATGTGGAAGAAACTAAACCGACTTAATCGTGAACAAACTCAGGAATTCATTCGTGCACTTAATGTTCCAGATCCAGAAACCTTACCATCAACATCTTCACACCGAAAACCACATGGTGTAGCCGAAAGTCGAAGACAGTGATACTGATGAGTGGTGGTATTTTTTATTTTATTTTATTGAAGAACAGAAAAAGAGCGAAAACCAAAGCTAATAATAATTATAATTGTTAATTAAACATCCTATTTTTATATACGTTACATTTCTAAATATTATTTCATTAGTGTACATATTCAAAATTTGTGGCTTTCCGTTGTCAACTGATTGAATTTATTTAAGGTCTTTAGGCAACTATGGTTCAGGCCGTATGGATGATGATGGAATGAAGTGGGCGGAAACGGGAGCACCCCGAGAAAACCCACGCACACTGTTTTTGTCCACCACAAAGCCCAAGGCGACAAAGTTAAAAAATAAAGGCGTAATGAATTAACAAATAATTAGACTAAAAAACATACAACATAACATACAGTTAATAGAAGAAGGAAAATTCCTAGCCAAATAGGACATCACAATTGGTACGTTGGCATTTTTGTTAAGTGTTATGAAGCGGGCTGGTCATCTACATCCTACCCATTTAAGTCAGTCTAAGTGAAAAACTGTCGCTGTTTTCCCATATGGCGGTTGTATAAGTTTAATGTGACTGTAAGTCTAAAAGTATTAATTTTTCACTAAATATGTACATAACCTTTTATGTTCTGTACATTATAGGCTACAATTTCTATTTCATTGCTTACGTTATAAGCTATTTTTTTTTATTTGAAACTGGTTTTTTCTCACTCACTGTCAAAGAGTTATAATCTAAAAAAGTTAAAAATATGTTAAAATGGCGGCCCTAGTAAGCTCGGATTAAAGGGGACTTTTAGTACATTAGTTACGATGGCCTCAAGAAGATTGCCAAGTCTCTCGCTTGTGTGATTTTCCTGGTTGAGTCCTTGGCTCTCTTATAATTTAATGCGTACACGGTTCATTTGATTCATTTTTATATAGGGATTCGTTCAATGTTAAATCGTATAAATCTTGGAAGAATAAAATAAAATTTAAATTAAGACATTTAATAAATTTATGACAGTTAATTTAATTCGTTTAGTTTTAAATCCAACAATTAGTACCGGTACATTATTTGACTATTGTTTTAATTAATTCATTACACAAAAACAGTTAAAACAATAGCTATTGTTTTTGCAGTGTAGTCGATGCCGGTAATTTTTAAAATGTTCAATGTGGCTAGGCAATTTACGGAAAATGATGAACCATAGTGACGTGATTATCAAATTTAATCACGAAATTCATGATGAAGTGAAGATTTTTCACATAAGCAAAGGAGAATATAAAGGTTCACATAATATTCCAACTGTGGGACTTTTTTGTTAACAACAATTTAAAATATACTTCTTTTAACTTTCTTCAACAATGGCCCACTGAAAACTAATATTCCCTGTCAAAAGTCTGGCAATTCCTTTAATCTAAACAACAATGACGATTATGTAGGAAAACTATTCTCTCTTAACAAGACGGTGTAAAAACAGGTGTCGTGGAAAATGAATTATTAGCTACAAATGGCAGTTTACCTCCTACTCTACGAGGTCGAAAGGCAGTAAGGCACTTATAAAGTGCCATGTAGTGGCTGGATGTAAATGATATATATCAAAAGTAGTGGAGTGAATTTAATTTGAATTTTATTTACGGCCTTTAGGCATCTAAGGCTCAGGCCGGGATAAGAGAGAGGAAAAGATTCGGGAAGGTATCGGCCAGGGTCTATGTTGGAGCCATCCCGGCATTGACTGAATTAATGAAATCCTACAGTGTTTGATCTTACAATGCTGATATTCGTGCATGACTAATTATGTATGTGATCACTCCTACATTCACTTCATAAGTACTAAATAGTTTTAGCCATTTACTCACGGTCTTCACTGATTTAATAACAAATCAACCTCCTTAAATTTGCATAAATTACTATTATCTTTATCTTGTGTTAGATTAGATTACTTTAAACACAACACTAAAGTGCGATTATTCGGTTAACAACTTCTCTGGTTTTTAACTGTTCCGATTCAATGTTCCACGTATCGGAGATTTGAATCTGTGACTCGTGCACACATTGCTATTTTCGTACCGAGGCCTTTTTCACCTAATTATCGTGGGTTATACGATGCAATATTGCATAATGCACCGTTCCGCAAACTGTGGTCCGCGGACCACCAGGCTGGTCCTTGGAGAGTCTATGCAGGTCCGTTGAAGCTACCAACTAATAAAATTGGTCTGCATAAAATAGTTTGCGAAGAATGCATTGATCAGTACTCCGTGAGGGTAATAACTTTGGATAGCTACTAAAACGTTTATGATAACACTTAACAGTGTCCTTGTTCAGTGTCTTCATCCGTGTATCTAGTCGTTTTCTATTCACACAGAACCAGTAAGTTTCATATCATGAAATACACAATATACAGGTATAATGCGTAATTATATGCGTGATCTTGTACTTGGCTGGGTAGCTGTTCTTCACTATTCCCGAAGTTAGCAGGAGTTGTGTTAGGTAATGAATACAGCCCTTGCACTAATACATGAGCACGGCAATAAGTACATATGACACTTAGATACAGAATAATGATGAGACCAACGTAATGCTCATTCCAACTTCACATCTGCTTTATCATACATAAGTACATGATTTTTTTTTCATTCCCTGTTTAGCTTACCTATTAGAAGGGAAGAAGTCTATGTCATCATCGTCTCCTCCAAACATGGCTGTATTCTTTAGAAGTTATGCAGTTTCAGAATTGCTCTGTGTGGGTAACAATCAATATTTTTTAAAAACTAACTCACACTTAATATTTTTCTCTTCTTGTCACGCCCACAAATTAAAAAGAAATTGATTTACACCTGTTAATTCTACAGGTTGACGCACACTTGTTAGTCATTTGTTTCAACTTGATTTACATACACATAGTTGCCAGGCAATATGCATTGTAAGTACTTTGACATTATGTAAAAAGTCCCATACGAATTCTGTTGAATATTTTCTAGACTAAAAGCTGATTTACATGCAAGCTTGTGTTACTTGCTTTGCGAGCGCTTTGGGTGAGTAGCCAATTGAAACACGTGTTTTATTGCGTGCTCTACGTACTAGGTAATAAAATACGTGCTCCAATTGGACACTCACCCAAATCGCACGAAAAGCAAGCAACGCAAGCTTGCAGGTAAATCAGCCCAATGGGACACAATATGTCTAATTTTGGTCATTCGGGTGAAAATATCAACTTATCCAGATGTTTTGGTTTAGTTCATAGCTTCATTACACAATGTTCATAGTGTATGGGAATGGTATTGTTTTCCTTACGCAGCGCTAGAGGTCGCCGTAATATACAGGGTGTCCGGTGAGGAAGTGCAAATATTTTGGGAGTTTATAGGGGATGTCATTCTAGTTGCCAGGTAAAAAAGTATATGTGAACATATGGCCCATTCCCCACGGTTCCCGAGATATGGGGCATGAAACCTGCTGCGTTCCGATTAAGTGCGTATAGCAAGCACACCATGTGCTATACAATCTGTAAAAAAAGGTGTCACTATTTTTGGCTAGTATTAGTCATGAACTTTTTTTAACTTTAAAAGAAATATTCTTACCTAAGAAGATTCAGGAACAACCTTTTGAGGAGATCACAAGGGCTTTACAACAACATTATGCTGCTAAACGGAACATTATTGTAGAACGTTATAGATTCCACATGATTAGACAGGATCCATTACAGTCAGATGCAAATTTTTAAAGGTTGGGAAAACAATCCACGCGTTGTGAATATGGTGACCAACTAGAAAATATGCTCCGAGATCAACTTGTTGTGGGCATGTTTAGGGAGAAGATCCGACGTCGTCTTTTAATAGACAATAAATTCACTTTACAACGGTCGATTGAAATAGTCACAATTGAAGAACAAGTAGACAATGATACAAACTATTTTCAAATTTTAATAAGTCCACTTTTAGAACAGAAATTATTAACCATATACAACAGATCAGTAAGAAACAAAAGAGACCAAATGAAACATCACCAAAGTCAAGTAGGATATGTTACAGATGTGGGGGATCGCATATTGATAAAAGGTCACACGATCAATGCTTTGCCGCCAAATTAAAATGTTTTTTAGGAAAATTTTGTCACGTATCTAAAAAATGCCGATCAAAGGAAAACGTAAACAAGAACCCGACAGATGAAATGTCAAATGAAATGATAGTATAAGAAATTCCATATATTTGACAATACAATTGTGGAAAATACGGATTCAACACCTACGTCAAGACCAGCTAGATTCCTAAATGTCATCCTGATTTTAAGACAATCCGATGGTATATCTAATGCTAATCCATCAAAATTGAATAAATACATCATAGAAGTGAACATAAAAGAGCATAATATAACATGTATTTTGAGTACATCCTTTGACAAAAATCTTATTTCATTATCTACTGTAATGTAATTAGGAGATGTGTCTAACTTACGTCCTGAAAAGCAAACAATCAAGATGATGCATGATACTGAATTTGCAATATTAGGCACAATCAAATTGACTATATTAATCTCAACTGAACAATTTGATATATCATTTCTCGTGGCCACAGTAGATTTACCTTTGACAGTATTGGGTTTACAAGGACTGGAAGTTATCTTCCCCAATTTCATATTTAAAAGTGTAACTTCTTCTCAACATGATGTAGCTATACAAACTTCACAAGAGGACAAGGATAACATAGAAAATTCTACACCAATTTATCAATTAAATGAATTAAAGAAACTATTGTAACATCTACAGATTAAAACCAAAAATGAATAAAAGTTTTGACATTGAGAAAATATATCACAAGTTGGATGAATTCGTGTCAACTTGTAAAGACTGTTTCACATAATCGATTACAAACAAATAATAACAACAAGAATGTAGATTTGTTGATTTACAAGAGGAACGGGAAATCGGAATCATCAACAAAAACGATTCACGCAAAGCAACGAATAACGATTTCAATGATAAGAAAGAACCTTCAAACAAGAAGAAAAGATCATCAAACAATCAAGAAAATATTAACAGCAAGAAGAGAAGGCTAAAACACAAATCTAAGAAAGAATCGATTTTTTAACGTGGATAAACAATCAAGGTTTGTCGCACAAAAGATTAAATCCACTTTTCCAGGCCCAAGTTAAAAGTCAGAAGATTTCATTCAGAAAGGACAATTGAAGGGAGCAAAAGAAGCGAGTTCTTAAAAATGTATAAAGGCAAACAATCAACAT